>APFE031363149.1:214181-230635 GCA_000404065.3 Pinus taeda
TCCCTATAATACTAGTGATTACCCCATTACTATTGTAGTTGTACCCCTTATTAATATTGTTGTGCCTCTATTGTCCCCATATTGTTATTATTGTGCCCCATAGGTTCCCTCTATTGTTATTTTTGTGGCTTTATATTATTATTGTTAGGTCGGCTAGGTTATATTGTGACTCCTTAGACTCCTATATATAGAAATGAGGTTTTGTCATTTGAATCATTAAAGAATTCTTCATTTATGTAATGTAAAGGAGGTTGCCCCCTCGAAGAGGCTGAATTCTAAAGCGTTGATCTATCTTTTCTATCTTTTCTTGAGCTAGTTTCATAACAGTATACAGTCCACTCTTCATCACATATTGGTGTATCAAGAATTGTTACCTCATGTGCTTAAGATTGATGATCGCTGATTAGCCACGTCATCCATCGCATCGCCAATATCGTAATCGCTTCATCGCATTTTTATTTATGCTTACATCACAATTTCGAATCTACGATGTGTGTTGTGCAATGTGGGAAGCACAATGTAAATATTCTCCGATCCTTGATATAATATTTTGTCAATGATGCGATTGATCCATCTCATCGCATGTTTTCATATCAGCAATTTTCCATTGCAACCTCTAATGCGATAACTTCCAATGAATGCCTCTAAGCCATTAACATTTAATCGATATATAGCATAGCAACAAAAGTGAAGTCTTGTAGATTAAACTTGAAGCATGGTGAAGAAACATGTGATGCGAATCATCCGATACGACAATGTGTTATTTTAAAAGCAAACTTGGGTAACCATTATAGTAAGAAAGCAGTTAATGAGTAATTTGCAGCATATTTAAATCATTTTGATTTCTTATATATTTCAGTTTTAAATATATAATTCCATAGTTAAATATGGAATTCAAGACTTTTCTATCTTCATATTTAAATTTTATTATCTTGGATTTGGTTTTGATTCTAGACAATTTATAAAATCATGGAGTTTATATGAAATTTATAATATTTTGAGAAACTATTATCACTGCAAATTCCAATTCTCATTTCTGATGCATTTGTTTTCCTTTTAACACTAAGCATTCCATTTTTATATTTTACAGCTTGCTTTAGTTTAAATAAAATAAATAATGATTTTGGGTTATAGGATTTTGGTTAGTTTTCCTTCTTCATGTTTTAATGTTAATTAAAATAAGAAGTCAGCGAGTTTGGAGAAACTGATACCTTTTAGGTAAGATCAAAAGCAATTATCCAATGGTAAGATTCATATACCTACTTTCATTAATTTCCATCTCGTTACTTTAGTTTCATTTTTGTTTTTAAATTATGCTAATATAAAAATATTTTTTGCAATTTACCATTTGAAGCTTTCAATCCTCTACTAGATCATATTTTTGAAGTCGTATACTCTTCTCCTGGCTTTATTTCAATAAGCATCGATAATCTTTATTGAAACAACTACACCAGGAAGTTTCTGAACCTTTAGTTTGTTTCTTTAAGCATTCTTTTTATTAAAAAATAATTAAGATGATGCTTTGAAACAAGAAGATTGATATCAGACAGAAAGTTTTCATTGTGGTTGAATTTTATCGTCACTGCTATCTAAAGCCTAAAAAACTTACAACCCTGCAAGGTATGATTTTTCTAAATCTCGACATAAGAAGAAATGATTACATGATTATTTCTTTTTTCTTCATATTGTTGAGACATTGGTATAAACATTTTTTGTTTGAGTTTATCTTTCAAAACTTGGATTTTCCTTTCCACTTTTAAAATTTCTTTATTTTTATTTTTGTTTGTTGATTTCTTTTTCATTTTGGCTTGAATTCTTTTCCTTTTGGTTTTCAATTTTGATTTTGGTGACTTTGCCATGATTTATATGGAAGGTCTTCTTGTTACCTAACAATGGTTAGCATACATAAGGAAAATTGTTAATAGTCACCTATTAGCTTTTTCTTAAATCTCTTAATAATTTTTTTTCTTATTATAAAGATAAACATGCTTAAGGAAGAGATTATATAAACAAGAGAAGTTGGCAAATATCATAAAAATCCAGAGAAAATTCCATTTTTCACCAAATTGTAAATCATTCTTGAGATTTCAAATACTTTATTAAGATCTTTCGCAAATTTCTATAATCGGTCAGAAAAGTTATTTTTAACCAAGTAAAGAAACCTTTACAGCAAGCACCTTTAACTCACCATGAAATTTTCATTCTGACTCTTAAGGAGTCAATGAGTCTCCTGTCCAAAGAGTCTTATTTTTCTAGAGTATTAATCCAGATATATATTTAATCTTAAAAGATAAGAGGTCTCATCATGAGTTTGCTTACAATGATTATAGGGGAAAAATAGGCCGACATTATCAACATCGCTAAACAAACCAGAGTAATGGCTTATGATTGCAAACAATTATAAGACACTAGGTCTCATCATGAGCCAACTTGTTCAGTCCAATTATAACCAGTGAATGACATTGTCAACTATATGGCTACTAAACTAGGACAATGACTTTTAAGAACTAAAAAAAAAATAAAAATAAAACATATATAGATGGATTTATCTCTAGGTTAATAATTCTTAAATAGATAAGATTCCGAATCATTGATGATTGAAAGGTAACCCTGTTGAGACTATAGATGTTCGCTGGCAGCAGTGGCTCTACTTGTGACAAATGAGTACATTTTAAAAACTAAGCTGTAAAGTGATCCCTGCTTTATCTCTACAACTAATTAAGGACTGATATAGAGTTTTGAAATATTTTAATTTATGAGAATTTTTGAGAAAAATTACAATTAGATGATTCTTGTTTTTATTCAGACTAATGAACCTAGTCAAGCATTTCAAACATAATTCTCTCTTCTTTAATTATTTTTACTTGAATTTTGGGAAAACCTCATTTGTATTAAACAAAGATAACTGGTTCTTCTCCCGTGTGTTGCCATTGTTGAGATAAAACACAACCCCCCATTTTTACTTATTCACCTCAAATAATGGGGACCCTTTCTATAAAATTTTTGGCTAAACACTTTTTAGAATTTTTATTTAGTTGATTATCCTACGCTTTTGTTAATTTTTTATTTTCTTTAGATTCTTGTTTTGATTGCTTTGTTAAAATAATTTTTTTATAAGCTTCTCATTGATGCTTGTTTTGCCTCATTTTGTCAACTAGTTCATAAATGACACTCCTTTGAAATATAATCACATGTCGCTTAGGTTAAAATGTACAATATCCATTTTTTGTAAATGAATTAGTTCAATAATGCATTTATTTAAATATTAACCCCTATTTAGTTCTTAATAACATTTTTCATTTTGACTTATATAGCGAAATTATGAAGCAACCGGATTTTAATAATTCACTCCAATATTTCAAATAAATTACTAATCTTGAAAAATCAAAATGGCAAAGTGGCTGTAGTTTATTTATTTTTTTAGTGGTTGTAGTTTAGATAGTTTCCCATAACTTAAATTAAACGTTCATTAAAAAAATAAAAATCAAAATAAAAAATTATATTAAATCTTTATTTAATTGAATAAAATTAATATATATAAATATAATTATTTAATTAAATTAAAATTTAATATAAAAAATTAACATGTATAAAAATAAATACTTAATTGCATCGCGATTTTTTATCGGATCGGGGATTTCAGTCGCATCATTCATAAAGGGTCTTAACACTTCCATCCTCCCGATCTCCCAATTTAAAAAAATTCAAAAGAAAAGACATGTCGCATTACCAACCCTCATTATAAACTTTACTTACACGAGGAAGATCGCATCGAAGCTTTCCAACATAACAAATTAAACAATCCTCCTAAGACCTCCCAATTTCGATCAGAATTTTAATTAAAATTCTGATTTTTTTTTAGCCTAGCGACAGAAATTCCAGAATTGTGCCAGATTTGACTTATCAACTTTGGAGGCTCATAGATTGAGTTTTACTTGGCCAAATGAGGCCCAGGATGGCTCATTGGAAAGATAAAATCAATGAGAACATTTATGAGGAGGTTTCACTAATAGATTTGGTCATTTATTGGGTCAAAAATTAGGCAGAAGATCAAGCTCCGAATTTCTAAAACAAAATCAATTTTCTGAGTTTTATTTTTTGCATTTTCATTTGTCCAAGCCTCTTCTCAATGTAGATCCATTCATCAATGATATCGTTAGCCAATTAAACCATCCCAGGCATCAATAGAAATCTTGCATTTTATTTTTAGTTATTTATTTAATTGTATTTGATTGGATTTGTTTTAAACGCGAGAAATGACACTTTGATTTTATTGTTGCATTTTAATTTATTTTGATTTCTTCTTGCAGGAAAATAGTAGAAGGGATATGGAGAAAAATATTTCAATCAATGAGAATGCTCCAGCAATTAAAGATTGGAATTTTGAGCAAATAAAATTGGATTGAGCGGATTTCTCTTCAACAAAATTTCCTCTCAAGAATTCTTTTGCAAATATTATAAATCGCAGATTGCAGAATGTAATAAGGAGCTGCTCTCCTGTACAATTTTGGACCTCTAAAAGCACTTCTATAATAAGAATTTAAAGTTGTAGGAGGGAGTAGAGAAAATCTTAGATCTAGGGATTATTGAGGATTTTTCTTTTGTATCTTGAATTATGCATGATGGACAAAGTTTGCACTATTGTGGCTTTAGCTTTGAAAGCAGAAGTTCAAGCAATATAAAGGACTATTGGAGAGAAAGGTTAGAGAAATGGATGCAATAAATTGGTATTTCTAATACTATTGTTTCAAATATCAGTTTCATTTTTATGATAACAGGAAGGTGTCATTATATTCATGTTTGTGCACTTTTGTCAATATGGGTAATTTGTCTCGATGTTGTTATTATGTATCTCTATTCTTATGGATTAAATTCTTATTTCTGAGTAACTACTTGCTCAAAAATCTATCTTATAAAACTGATTTATTAAATAGTAATGTGTTATGAACTATTTATGCATATTATTGTTTAATAATCAGATTTACTGATTTGATAATCAATATCATTTTTGTGAATTACTTCCCAGAATGTTGTTGGTTTATTATTTCGGTTAAGAGGTTTCCATAGGATGTGTTTTGGTATCTATAATGTCAGTTAATTGAACTACTTCATTAACTTGATATTCATTATAAACAAGACATATTTAAATCCCAATATGTTAACTATCTTGCTCTTAGTTGGGTTAGATCTATATTTGCCTAATTGAGATAGGCTTAAAATTAGTTTCTTTTTACTTGCATCTTAGAATAAGCTTTCATTTAGATTAAATTCTACATTCTTTTAAGTCCTCTTCTCAAAGAGGTAAAATTTTAGTTGTGGCTTGGCTAAACCCAAATCAGCTTAAGGTTCATTCTCTTGCCTGATCAACAAGAAGAAGTGATCTTATATCCCTATCTATTGTTAGTTAAAGATACATCATAAACCAATAACTATAGGGAGAAGGTAACTGGACCTAGTTAAATCAGTTGGAGCCACCACTCTAAATGGAAAAGGAGTTGCTTTAAGGTCTGGACCGGGTGGTTATCCCCCAATGTCGTTGCAATGATTTTTGAGACATCAACACAGTCATATGGGTAGACAACATTCATAGAAGATAATAATCTCATTAAAAATTTAGAAACATGGACCAAATACTGGCAATGTAGGGAGAAGTACTTCAAGGAAGAGGATCATGAGTGTGAAGAAAGACACATCCAGCAATGACACTTTAGTAGACACCTTTGGTGAGGAGACAGACAACTTAGACAAAATTTCAAGTAATGCAATTCATTGAGGATTGCATAAGAAAATGAAGGAGAGACCTAAAAAAAGTTTGTTGCTCAAAGTGTTGAAATTTGGGCAGCTATGGGACAAATTTCCCCATAGACCTAAAAGAATCTCATCATGCCTGAAAACTAGAATTCAAAATGGATAAAGAAATATTATTATTATTAATGTGTGGGAACTCCTCTTATTATCATGGCACAAAATTTCTTTTAAAGAAATCATTAAAGACATGTGGAAATATATTTAATATTATTTTTGAGAAATTCGAATTTAAGTGTTTTCCTTCCAAGCTTCAAGTCGGCCTCATCAAGTCGTCTTGCCCCAAGGGTTGTGTCCCTTCATATGAATGATAAACTATAAATTGGAGTCTATATTCCTCCATTTGACACATCAACTCGGTGTAATTCTTTGTGGTTCGTATACGTTATTTGATTCTTGCATTACAATGATATGTAGCTCACATTTGATGTATTTGAGGCTCTTTTATCTTCACAAGGCTCACATCTTATATTGTGATCATGTGTTATACTTTGAAGCTCGATTATGCAATGGTGTGATTATACATAGTGGCCCTCATTATAGATACTTTGAGGCTCACTTATACAGTGGATCACATTTCATTATATGATTCGCATTTGTGGTGGCTCGCACTATCACTCTGTGGCTCACTATGAGGCTTGAGTCTATGCCTTGCACTATTACTATGTGGCTCGCATCTATAATCTTTGTATATGGATCAATGATCTCTGTGGTATGGCCCTCATTCTACTATGATATGGTTTGCACTTGTATGAGGTAAGGGCTTGTATTTCTCTATGTTGAGGTATACATTTCTCTATAGTATGGTCTCTCATTTCTATGTATGGCTCGCTATTGAATCCCTATGGTTCACTACATACTTCATGACTCGAATCTCATTTAGTGTAGGTTGAATTAACTATAACACGTGTACATATTCAATGGTTTTATTTAGATGGCTCATTACTTATAATCTTTGTGATGAAACAAGGTTAATATCTTTATATTTATTCCCTATTATATATGGATAAGAAGAATATTGTATCTTTGTAATGCAAGAAGTTTATAACATATTTGCGATGTTAAAATTCTCCAACTTTATGATGTATCGACACTATCTCAGTAATATGAAGTTTCCTATCTCTGTGAGAAGATTTGAGTGGTCTCCTATCTCAGTGATGCAATGACACATGATGATGACCTTGCTCTATTTATAGGTATGATACATAATGGCAGCTACCTTGTTCGTATTATAGTGGTGATACATGATTTATGATTTTTGATGTATGATGACAATGATGTATATGTTCAACTGATACTTGTGGTAGTAATCTTACCATGATACATGTGACAATGACCTTGCTTATGTTACATGATAAATGATGTCAATGACCTTCCTTATGATACATGATGAATGATGCATAACAATGATTTTGATATGACAATATCCATCACATGACAGTATGGATGTGATAGTGACTTTGATGATAACATACTCTTGATGACAATGATAACATGATGGATGGCATAGTGACAGTGTCTCTATGGTAGACGTGGTATTGTATATGACAATTATATGATAGAAACTTTCATGGAATTGTTTCATTCAGTTCACAAATGAAGTTGTGAAGTGAGTTGGGTTGGCCCTAGGAGGCATGATGTGATTGATGAATCTCATTCTTATTTTACATTGTATCTCACTTTAACGATTGATGAATATTTAAGAAGAAGAATTTGGTTGGGTTTTCCCCCTTGTGGGGTTTTCCCCTGGTCTCTAACCTAAATCTTGGTGTCTTTATTGTGTATGATTTTCTTTTGTTGATGTTTAATTTTTTGTTACATTGATTGATGATTATTGTTCTCTCTACATAATTGCTAATGATGATATGATGTTATAGGGTGAATGTAATAATATTGAAAATGGATAAATTGTCAATTATCTACAACAAAGAAAAATCTAGTCCTAAAAATTAATACATAATTCAAGAATTCCAAGGCACCTACTTTTGATGGTGAGGTTAAGAAGATGAGGATGGAAAAGAATGGTTGTTATGGCTAAAGAAATATTTCAAGATACACAATTACTCTAAAAACATGAAATCCAAAGTTTCCATATTCAACTTAAAAGGAAAAGTAGAAATTTTGTGGAATACCATAAGAATGTTAATGACATTAATGAAATGAAGCTAAAATGGGAAAAATTTGAAAAATACTTCAAAGAAAAATAATTATCAGAAATTTATTATGATTGAGATATTAGAGAGTACCATGAGCATAGATTGGGAAAACTCATAATGGATGCTTGTGCCAATATATTTATATATTTTCTAAGGCATTAGCCTTATATCAAAGATGAGAAAGTGAAGATAAAATATTTCCTCAATGGACTGCCACAAGCCTATCAAGGTCACATTGAGTTTGATGAACCAAAAATGCATGATGACACTATCAGAAATGAAAAATACTACTATGATTAGCCAAAGCACAAGATGGAATCCTAGACAACATGGACGAGGAAAGATAAAGCTAGATTCAATAAGAAATGTTATATGTCATCCCATTATAAGAATTCTTGAAGAAGTATTAATTTCAATGTTCCAACAAGAAGTGGTTACTAGAAGAACTATCTCAGTCAAAGTGGTGATGAGACAATAAGTCTAGCAAGGGAGAGGCTAGAAGAGTTGAAGGAAGGGCCATTGAAATGTTGGAGGTGTAAGGTAGAGCACCTAATGAGATATTTTCCATACATCTAGTATGATAACAGAAGGGTATATAATGTCTAGAGGAGGCCATTGATGTCAATTATGTGGACATGAGTGTACCTTATATTTATGTAGCCATGGAGAATCAACAAACATACCACCAAGCGTCAATAATGGAGATGGAAGGTATACTTTCAAACCATTCTATTTCAATATTACTTGACATTGGCTCTAACCAAAATTATATTGCACCACAAATTGTTGAGGCATGTACATTGCAGTGGAAGAAACATACAAATCCATGATCAGTTTATATAGCTATAGGGGCCAAAAGAAAGATGACTAAATCCATTAACTATCAATCCATGTAATTTTCCAATTGAACTTACACAAAGAGTTGTGTGTGTCTCGAAAACCTCATAGAATGAGCATGCCTAAGATGGTGGATTTGAAGATATAGTTAAAGGAAATGTTGTACAAGGGGTACGTCTAACCCAATGTGTCTATATGGGGAGCATCAACATTATCTGTTAAAAAGGAAGCCGATAACCTTGAATTATGCATTGACTATAGACAACCGAAAAAGATGACCATCAGGGACAAATATCTATTTCCCAAAATTGATGACCTCTTTGATCAACTAATAGGAGTCACAATATTTTCAAATATAGACTCAAGGTTTGGATTTTATCAATTCAAAATCAAGGATGAAGATATTCATAAATTGTGTTTAGGACCAAGTACATGCACTATGAGTTTGTGATGGTGCCATTTGGACTTATAAATGCACCAACTACCTTTATGTTCTTGATGAAAAATATCCTTAGCAAATATTTGGGTAAGTTTCTATTGGTGTTTATTCATGACATCATAGTGTATTCAAATACTAAGGAGGAGCATGAAAAACACCTCAAGATGGTATTGTAGGTGTTAGGAGAGCACCAAATGTATTCCAACTATAGTAAATGTGATTTCTTTCAAGAAAAGTACACTATTTATGTCATGTCATTTCAGGAGGAGGAGTGGCAGAAGATTGAGAAATCATGGAATGGCTAGTCCCTCAGAATCTATCAAAAGTAAGACCTTTTATGGGATTGGTAGGATATTATAGAATATTATCTCAAGGTTTCTCAATTATTAGTCAATCATTTCCTTCTCTACAAAGAAAGAGAATGATGTTTTTATGGTTGGAAAAGTGAGAAGTAAGTTTCCTACAGTTAAAGAACCTCTTGACCAATGCACCCATCCTAAAGATTTGAGATCCTAACAAGAATTTCTTATTTTGTACAGGTGCTTGCAAGGAAGGAATTGGTGGAGTATCTTACAAGAGAAACATGTGATCAACTATGAACCAATAAATTAAACGAGCATGAAAATAACTATATGACATGATTTATAGCTTCTAGCAATTGTGCATGCTTTAAAAATGTGGAGGCACTACTTTCTTTACAACGAATATAAATTCTAGAATGGAAGTGGAAAGCCATATCTATGAACTTCATTACTAGCCTACGATGGACTACCAAGCGACATTATGGAATCATGGTGGTGGTGGATAAATTGAGAAAAGTAGCTCATTATATCCTTGTAAAATTCACATATAAATTAATTGATATTGCCAATAATTTTATGAAGGATATTTTCAAATTTCATTTTATGGAATAGAAAATCATATTGGAATGAGATGCCAATACTATTTCAAAATTTTGGAAATCTTTGTTTGTAGGGTTTGGGACATAGCTGACATTTAGTATAGGTTACCATCCTCATGCAAATGGAAAAACAAAAAGGGTGAACATAACGTTGGAGGATATGTTAAGGATGTATGTCATTCATCATCCCAAGAAGTGGGAATACTATTTTCCTTTGGTAGAGTTTTCTTGTCACAATGGATACTAAGAATAACTAAAGATGAGTCCCTTTGAAGAATTATATGGAAAAAAATGTAATATTCCAATTAGTAGGTATAATCCAATAGATAAGATTACATGTGGACCCAACATGTTGAAGGAAATGGAATGAGAAGTGGTAAATAACAAGCAAAACCTGAAGGAAACTCATGCTAGACAGAAGAGCTAAGAAAATCATAATAGATCTCATAATGAATTTCAAATTGGGGAGCATGTGTATTTGAGGATAAAACCCAAGATTTGTTTTCTTTTATAAATGGGATCATGTGTCAAGCTAACACCACAATATTCTGGACCCTTTGAGATCCTAGAGAGAGTGGGGCTAGTAGCACACATGCTTTCCTTACCTCCTACCATGAAAATACATAGTGTATTCTAGGTATATTTTCTTAAGAAATGTGTGCATGATGCTAATAATAATATTGGTTAGATTGTGATTTAGGTGGAACCTAAAGGGAGTTTTAGCTAGATCCTCGTGCATACTTAGTAGGAAGGAAACCATGCTCTGAAACCAAGCCATCATGTAGGTCAAGGTGTAGTAGAAACAATTTGAAGCAGGTGAGTCAACATGGGAATTAGACAATGCCAGGAAAATTTCATAACCATTTTTGTTTCTTATGCAAAGCTTCTACTATGTATAGCAAAACACCAGGGATAGTTTTCTTTTAAGGGAGAGAGGATTGTAGCACCCATTATTAAAACCTTGAGTTTATAATTGTAATTAAGAATTATAATGATAGAATGGCCAACATGAACATATTACAAACTTTAATTGATGTAATATGCATTTTATTTAATATACTTCCAAAAATGGAAAAAGAGCAGTCAACATGCATCTGGATGCCTGAGGTAATCTATGAGGGGGATTTGGGGGAACTTCTCTTAACCTTAATTTAATGTCATGTTTTTCCCTTTTTCCTAGAATTTCATATTTGGTAGTTGAACCACCAATTTCTAGTAGCTATGAGAAAATAATGGGAGTGATACAAGACTTCCCATAGGCATGGGAAACATAGCATTTTGAGCTTTTCAAATTGGCCACAATCCTAGAGAGACCCTTGAGTTCTCAAGTTGGGAAATTGTGCATGTAGAAGAGAAAACAAAAGGGAGAATTGATACTATGGAATGATAAAAAAGGAACTGCAAAGAGGTGTCCACATGAATCTGACTAATCAATGAAATGAACCAGAACCACATGTGGGTTCTAATATTGTAGCTTTGAATAGAAGGTATAGAAAAATCATTTTGAGACATAAAAACTTGCATGGAGTCATGGATTACCTGATTGGTTAGGGAAATCAATGTTGTAGCCTTCAATATGAGCTAGATATCCAAAAGGAATTTGTTTAGAAATTCTATTGGATCTATGCATAAAAGGAATTGAGGAAAAGAGAAGTATTGAGGGATTTTTGGATCAAAGAGGGACTCCCTTTGTGTTTTGTAGGCCTAGTGAGGAAACATTATGAAGGAGAGCAACCTTCATGTTTCTCTAACCTTTTTGTACCCCTAATATTATATGAGTGAGTCTTCCTGTCAAAGCATCATATCTAGCTTGGGGGTGGCTAGATGAAAGAAATTTGTGTTGTATTTGAGCCCATGATTCAATAGAGAGTGGCTCTCCCTTATCTATTTTATAACAAATTTAAGTAAAACAGATAACTGCATCTAATTTCTCTATTAATGAAATAAAAGTTGTGTTTAGTGTTTCATGCTTATTGTTATGATAGATTTATGAATGTGTTTGCAATGATGAGTTGAAAATCATGGTAAACGTTTTTTGGTTAATAGTTGTTATGAATGAACATTGTATGGAGAAGTATTCCTTAAGAGTATGATTTCTTGTAATGATTCTAATACATATATTGTGTTCTAGAAAAGAATCCAATGGTTGATTTGAGCCTAAGGTTCCTCTTGTTTTTTGATAATGTGCATGGCCTTACGAGACTAGTTGTGGGAATGAATAGTTGTGTCTATATCCCTGCTAGGTGACAATAGGCTTTGAAGGTTCTCCTTTGATGAGGGAACTCTTTTTACTCTAGAGATAAGCTAGAATGTTGACCTCTCTACTTATAAGAGTTGGAGCTTAAGTATAAAGTTGCAACCCAAAAGACTGTGAAACTCTTATCTCAATTTGGCTTAAGATGAGGCTTTAGCCATTGGCTATATGATATATTTCTTTTGTGGAAATTCCAAGTTGATCATAGTGTGTTGGAAACCTTCATATTCTGGAGATCAAAGTCAACTTCAGTCCTTTGAAACAAGCTTAGGCACATAATGAAAGTTTAGAAATTGGGGGATTGATTCCCCTTGTTTTCAATTTGATTTGGAAATTTGGGGATTGGGGGCTTTTTTGCCTAGCCCCTAGTCATACGAGTTGGAGTGGAGTTGTGAACATGAGCTACTCGCAATGGGGCTTATGTGTGGAGTCCATTAACAAGATTAGCCTCAAGCCATTGGAGTCCATTCTTAAGCTCTCCTAGTGGTCAATAACCTAGTAAAGAGATTTTTAGTTCATGGGCACTTCTCGTTATTTTTATTGGTTGGAATTTATTAACCAAACTAGCATAAACTTGTGTAGCCTCTTTCTTTTTTTCTTAGTGGTTGGAAACTAGGTGAAAAAACCTTCAGATCATGGAGACAAGAAACTAGGATCTATTAATTTATAAAGGATGAAACATCAAATTGTGTTGGTGTTATGAATCTTGAGATCCATCATGTGCAATATAAAAAAGGTCTAGAATCTATAGAATGACATGACTAAGGAAATCATGCTCTATCAAGATATAGATTCTGTCAATGGGATTTTTCAAGTGATGAGATTGAGGGATCCACAGATTTTTGAGATACATATATTCAAACATCTAGAAGAATTCATAAATTGCCTTTTAAAAATTCATACATTTTAAATGGGTTTGATGGAAAAACCATAATGGTGGATCCCTGCATTGAGGAACCTTGATGTCCAGGTTGCTAGGGATCCAAATATGTAGAAATTTTTAAAAACCGTAATTTTGGAAACATTGGATTCCAGATGTTAGTGTAGTAGGATATGAGGACACATGGAACCCATATGAACACTTTGGGCTAACATGGCTAAATGATGTGTCATGATGATGTGGCATGTAAGCTATTTTTTTTGGTGATTTGGCATGTTGATGTGTCATCAACATGGAAAGGTAACATGGAATAGTGGCACTTTGATGCTAAGGTGGAGTTGAAATGGAAGTCTCATGGAGGTTACATGGAATGAAGAAGCTTTGGCTAGTGGAGATACAAAAATTTGTAAAATTTATTTGTATTTATCTTTTAAAAATTCTCGAATTGGATATTTGAAAGGTCAACTTGTTGATTATAGATGGAAGAATGAATTCTTAGGTCCCAATGGATCTAGATGTTTTGAAAATACCATATTTATATAAATCCATATGTTTCATTACTAGATGTATCCAAAAGTCTATAGATTTAGAAAATATTGTAATGGAGATTAATGGAAACCATAGATTCATATGTGTGCCTCATGATGACATGTCCCTTGAGGATATGGCCCTATGCAATATCAACACATGGAAAGTTATGTCCATGTTTTACCCATATGTAGCTAAGATGGATGTAATTTACTATATTGAATTATCCTACCTAAACTTGCAAAACTTTTGAATTTTGTCTTTTAGACATTTTGTCAAAAATTTTGCAGTGAACCAATACGAATTAACACATTTTGTCAAACACTTTGCATGAAACCTTGAAAAAATTATACTATAAACCAAATAGCAATAACAGTACAACCAAAAAAAAAAAAAAAATTATAACACCAACTCAAGCAATTAATCTAATATATTAATATGTGATGAAACCCCTCCTAGATACGAAAAAAAAATTAGTTTTTGGGAGCTTTAGAGCAACCTTGGAAATTAGCAAGAATTTGTTGGGGAACAAGAATATGGAAGCAATGATATGTGTTAACAAATTATTGCAAATCACCTTGCTACAAAAAAATTATGAAGCTGATTCAACCATCCTTGAGATAATTCCACAATCTATAAATGAGATGAGTCTTAAGCGATAAGTACCTGTGAAAGATCTTAGAGATATTTCCTCTTGATCAACTAGGATGGATTTGTTTCACCACCTAAAATAACCCAAATCAAATCCCCTATACACCCAATGTGAGAAACTAGAATGATATCTCCAACTTACTAGCTAGGGTTGAATCTTTCACAACCGAAAACAAATTTCCCTTAGGGGACTAATCCAAGGGTTTGAAGCTAAGAACTTTCCAAAGAACAATAAGATAACCAAGAATGCCCCAAGAGGAAGCCCCAATATCTCTTTCATCATCATAATACCATGGGTCCCATCTATACCATTGGTCCCTCTTTTATAACCTTTATTACCTCTGACCCCTTTCTTTTACCCTTTTTACCTTTTCCTGCCCAATTAAATAATATAAAGTAATTTTATAAAACAATTCCTTGATTTTCCCCCATAGTCACTCACTAACACCTCTTTTAATTTAACTATTCAATATCACTTCTACATGTTTCTTTTTCACCAAAATGACATTTGAAAATTAAATTAATTGATCCCCTTTCTACCAACTATGGCCTATGGGAATCAAATGGGTTATTGAGTCATTATCCATGACTGATCATTTGGAAAGGGATGTTACAGTCCTAAATTCTGGAGATTGATTTCCCTTAAGCAATCCAAAACCTTCATATCAATACCAAGATCCCAAATATGCATGTAGAATGCTCTGACATATATCTGTTCACTATACCAACACAACTAAACCTAGCATCATTATCACACCCTATCATACCGTGAAGAAATCCATTATAATGTAAACCATCCCTCATCAAAATCCATGGATCGCAAGGCCACATTAGGAAATTGACATTCCTATTACCTAAATGTTGGCATTATGGTTCTGGTATGATTATATGTTTCAGATGTTGTACTTGATGGCAACACCCATGGCATGGATCTCATTTTTGATGAAAATAAAGAAGTACGCAAGAGAACAGCTCCGGAGGTGCGTACCTGCAGGTATACCGTGCAGGGACCGCGTCCAAATACGCGGGTTACCCATTCATGGGGTGCGTACCCCAATGCACACACTTCAAGGCAGTAAAGCGCCCACACGTGGGGTTTCTCATGGTATTTAGCCGACGGTATTGTGTTATCATGGTTTTGGCCCATGGTATTGTTTATTTTATTATTATTATTGAACCCCATGATCCTTGATTTGAGGAAGAGCATGCCTATATAAAGCTAAGGAAATCATTTGGCTTTAGTAATCTTTTGTGTGTTGAATATCTTAAGATCTGATCTATTGGGTTCTCGGTTTAAAAAGCTTGATCTATAGAAGAGAAGTTTGAAAGCGAATCTGTGAAGGGTGATTTCCTCGAGCGCAAGATCAGATCTGAGTATCTGACTGTATTTTGGCCCTAATCAGAGGTGCGCAGGTGATCAACAGTGGCAGTGCGTGGGTACGCAGAGGCAACAAAGGGTCAGTGCGTGGGTATGCAGAAGAGGCGAAGGTGCAGCGCGTGGGTACGCAGAGGCGACAAAGGTGAAGTGCGTGGGTACGCAGCGCTTCAGTGCTTCAGGTGCGTGCTTGCTGTTTAAGTATGCGGCGCGACAGTGTTTTTGGGTGCGTACTTGCAGTGACAGTACGCGGCGTGTTAGTTCTTCTGGGTGCGTGCCTACCTTGCGGTACGCGGTGTGATAGTACATTTCGGTGCGTATTGTACGCAAATCAGTGAAAGGAGCATTGCGTGGACCCGCAGTACAGCAAAAGGAACTCTGCGGGTATACGCAGAGAGGCAGAGGGTGAAGTGCGTAGCAACGCAGGCCAGTAAAAAGAAAACCTGCGTATCTGTGTTAAGATCTTCTGTTGGTTGAATTTTTCTGTTGATAAGGTGTTCTGGGTTCTGTTCTGTTGATCTGGTTATTACAGCTGACTATATAATTTACATGTACTTGATAATCATTTGATGTATATGGATCCAGTTTGAAAATTTATGAAAAGTGGTCCTTGAAAAGAAGTAGGGGG
>APFE031363149.1:244970-284405 GCA_000404065.3 Pinus taeda
TTAAATTAATCGATCCCCTTTTACCAACTATAGCATACATGAATAAAATAGGGTACTAAGCCATTTTCCCAACGTGATCATTCAGAAAGGGACATTACAATGGCATTGTAAATGGGGACACATGGCAAACCCAATGCCATGTGGCAACGGATAAATGTTGATGTGGTGCTTGCAAAGGGAATATCTTCAAAAGGCCGTAACTTTGAATTCAAAGCTTGGATTTTGATGAATTTTATATAATTGGAAAGCTATTGATGAGTAGAAGACAATGGTTGTCTTAGAAAGGAGTTTCAAAGTGAGTAAAAGAAAGCAAAAATTTATGACCCCGTCACTTTAAGATGACTTAGCGGTTTGGGTGTGTTACATCCTCTAATTTTATTATGAGATGAACATGAGTGCATTAATATATTTTATAAGTTTTATCCAAAGATTAAATTGTTTGTATTTAGTGATTTTTGGTCATGATATCTCTAGCCCTTTCAATAATTTGATTTTCATTGGTGAGCATAAGTTTTGTGTTGTGTGTTTCTATTATTGTGGTGAAGATTTCATGAGACTTACATAGTGGCATCTTAAAGATTTGTATAATTTCAATAATATTATTTTGAGTATGGTCTAATTTTACCCGTTATATATTTCTCATGTCTCTCATGATTATATATTTTTAGGGGATGCTAAATTTTTGAAATATGTCACATGACATGCATATACACTTCACTATCTAACACATGCAAGTTATTATTCATGTGTTTGGTCACATTATATATTATTAAATCATTCTCTTGCCTCTCATATTATCCTTTTCCTTTACCTTCATTTTTAATTTAAATCAATCACCACTTGTGGAAAAGCCCCAAAGTGATACATTATCTGCCAAATAGAAAACCACAAAAAACACTTAAATCATTACTTTTTCATTTATCCTCCTTTCATAGGAAAATGAAAATATGTAGATGACCGTATCTCTAAAGCATTAAAATACATGAAATTTTAATAACCTACTAACAAAATAACTAATAATAACTCCAACATACTCATAGTTTATGTAGCCTTCTAAAAAAACTATGAAAACACTACTATTTCATTAATAGTTCTCTAACTCAAAAATCTCATAAATGATGAATGGCTTAGTAATTTTATCATTCCTCCCTCTTTTAGTAGCCATTGTCTATACTTGTGATGGAAAAGGATTAAAAAAATTGTTGAATTCATTATGTATGATCAACTTAATGAAAAACCACTATGTTGGTTCACATGTTTGAATTTGACCTTGGGTTTGTTGCAAAAGAACAAGGATTTATGTAAAGGATGGACAACTTGGGGACAATGTCATGCAATGCTATCACAACTAGAGATGTTGATGCTAAAATACTTTAGATTTGTATCCAAAGATGGAGAAGGAATTGAAAATTATGTTAATTCTCACTAATAAATAACTCGAGCATGGGCTAGAGCTCCTGAAGCATATTCAAAGTTAATATAAGATAAGTGATGTTGAAATATTTTAGCACCCACATTCCTTTCTCTGGCAATTTTTTCTTTAGAACTAGCATGAGAATTGTGCATTTAGATCCCTTTTACATGGTGATGTCAAAGTGGAAGGAGGTCTCACAAAATTGTTTTTTTCATTCCCAATCACATTTCATTGTGTTTCTTCCCAAATTTCTAATATTGCACCTTCAAATTAATGCTAATGAATGGCATGTATAGATTTTATTAAAATAGGAGATGCATGCAATCAACTTGTGTATCTTTTATCTTATTTCTAATTTCTTCCATTGTGATGAAGAAAAACATATTTTCATTTAGGATAAGCTACCCATATATTTCCACCTTCTACCACATTTAAACCTAAATAGGGAGGGTTTGGTAAAAAATAACTCTTATTATTTCAATAATTATTGGTGCACATTATAAGACAAAATTGTCACACTCTTGGATGAACCACATGAGCTTACACCATAAAGGAAAACATGTATATTCATGTACTTCGTGGTCATGCAATGGCAGAATGCTTGGTATAGGGTCAAAATTGGTACTCAAGCAAGCTACATTTGTGTCCACCACTACCATATCATAGAATACAAAGTAAATAATGCACTTATGTCTCCTGTATGCTATGAAGCTTCTCCACATGGTCAAATTGATTCAAATCACATGCTTATTGATTGCCTCCATCTGTTGAGGATGAGTTGAAATAGAATCTTGTTCTTTATTCCTTTTCAAAGAATCTACCTCTTGAGGATAAAATATAATTGTATATTATTGAAATCTAATTGCATTTCTATTGTTGGTAGGAATTTGGTGTCTAGAATCTATGGCCATTGAATTCTCCACTTCTAATTCAACTTTTTCTATCAATGATATCTAACTTACTACCTTCAGTGGTTTCTTTCCTAATTGTCACCATTACTTCATAATGTTGTCTTTTATTGCTTCTTTTATAGTGATAATTGTTGTTGAACCTTCATTTTCAATCATTTACCTCCTTAAATTTATGTTTATCACTTGTTTCTGCTTTTAAATCATTGGATACTACACAAATGGCAGCTTATGAATTTTGCGTGGAGTTGTATTTGGTTAATGTTGCATTATTTTCAAACCCTTTAAGACCCCAACAATCTTAAGAGTAACATCATTTAGGTGTAGAATGGAAAAGAGAACAATTTGTATGGTGTTTTTGATCATGAAAGAACACTAAACTAATGTTTGGAGCTAAAGATGGTGAGTGTACACAAGGTATGTTCAGTATGGTAACTATAATGTCAATGGTGGCTCAGGTGCTAGAGGATAGGAAAAATTAAAACTAAAGGTTGAGATTACAATGATTAAGGATATTGGAGTACACGATAAATTAGCTATTGAATTGGAATCCTCTTCATCGTGAATTTTCATGGAAACCTCCTCTTAAAGAGAAGATATAATTGTGTGCTCTTGAATTAATTGCAAGAATGTGGTTTTGAGTGTCTTCAATTATTGAATTCTCCAGTGCCAATTCCACTCCTTTTTCAATGATATCTAACTTACTGCCTCATGCAACTTATTTCCCTATTGTCACTATAATATTACTATTTGTGGCTTATTTTGTATCAACCATCATGAATTGTTGAACCTTCCTTTCCACGCATTGAGCTCCTTGGAAATGAATTTGGAATATGTTTCCTCTTTTCAATCATTGGATGCTACACATGTGGGACATACACTACATGGAGTTGTCTTTGGTTGAGGTTGCATTGTTCCTAGGTCCTCGACAACACTAGTAATTTCAAAAACACCATCTAGCTTTGAATAGAGGGGTGTAGAAGGGAATAAGAATAATTTTGTATGTTATTATGTACAATGAGAGAATACTAAACTAGGGCTTGGAGTTAAATATGTGAGTGTACAAAATTTATGTCTAATATAGTATCTATAGTGTCAATGGGTGGATCATGTGGTAGAGAAACATGTAGAGGTGAAATTGAAGTATGAAACTAAATGATGAAGGATATTGTGGTATTGAATCCATGATTGTAATGTCTAGTTTGTCATGTTAGAGAATGTAGAGGTAGAGACACTTGTGTAAAGTGCCTTAGCAAACAATAACATTGAATAGGATTGAGAGAGATGATGAAGTGGTAGAAGAAAAAACATAAAATATTATCCATATTTAGTGAGTGTATATGTATTATGGTGGCCCTTATATTGGGTGTGGTAATCAAACTAGTAAGGTTTATGAAGAATGAGGTACAAGCGATTAAGTGTGATCAAATTATAGGTGAAAATGTCTTGAAAATGAGTTTTAGTGGAAAAATCAAGGTTGTGTCTATGAGACCAAAAAATTATAGCCAAATTCATTGACCCAACCAAGGTGATGTGGTTTAGGGTGGGTGGTGATGGGAGCAATAAGGAATTGAACAAGGAAGAAAATACAAGGTATTTTTTACTATGATTATCTAGTAGGAGGAAATCAGTATGGTCCTTGACTTGAAAACTATGGTAAGAACTAACTCATGGTTCCTAGTGTAGAATCATGTGTCTTGAGGAATAAACTTAGATATGGTTTTACAAGGTTATTGATGTTGATTAGATATGCCTCATTGGGAAGGGGAGGGGGGAAGGTGAGAGGAGGATGAAATAATTTGTATTTAAAAAAATGTTTCCTTAATGGGCCTTTGGTGTTCCAATGTTTGAAAATCCTGAGTAGTATGATTGAAATATTCATGTTCTCAAAAGAAATCTTAAAATTCCAGACACTGAACATTCTCATACACCTCAATTGGAGGCTACACAAAAACAAAAATAAAAATTATTGTCCTTAATAATTAAGTAGAATGAGAAATTTGAAATCTATGTGAAGCAGATTGATAGCCTGACAAAATAAAAGACTGAACATGTTTTTCCATCAACTTCTTCAACACCAACAACACAGGCTTATCCTTATGAGAATTTGACTCAAACAATGTCATCTTTGAATATTTAAGATCTTGAAATTGAAAATCTGAACAAAAAAAAACCCATAGTGAAGAATTTAGAGATAAATAATCTCAAAGATAAAATAGCTAACAAAAATTAAACAATCCACATAGATCAAGACTTGAAGGAAATATTATAAAAGGAATTGGATTGGTTTAAGAATCAACTAGAGAGAACAAAACCTTTAGTTGAAGCAAGAAAAAATCTTTGCATAGAGATAGTGACCAACATTTCAAAAAAGTGGGGATCTATCGAGATCATTGGTGATGAATCAGTCTTTGTCTACAACATTGAATAGGCTGTTTATAAAATTTAGGTAGAGTTAGGAGATAAGCCCCATATTGCTTCTAAAATAGTAAAATTCCTCAACTCCAAGAATCATGAACAACTAAGAACTCTATGTGTGAAAGATATAACCTATGTCATAATGGAGGTTAATAAAGTTTCGACCAAAAGAAACTTTATACAACAAACACATGATAAACGCAGGTTATTCAAAAATGAGGTAGATTTATTTAGTTCAAGATTTAATGTTTTAAAGGAGATGGGTATGCCCTCCTATTGGATCAAAATAGTAGGTTGATTTCTTTGGATGCATATAAGAAGCTTTATTAAGAACTAGAGGAAATTCAAGCAAGTTTTCAGACATGAGTGGAACGTTGAAGGGGCCCACTATAGTGGATAAATTGATGGAAGGTTTTTACATTCAATGTCATTTTAAAATGTTATTCTCAACTAATCCAATATATCATAAGTATACATATTTGGATATTTCCTACATGAAAATGATATCATACAACTATCCAATTGGGTTAGACTAAAGTGGTTAGCTAAATTTGCCTTGTAAATATTTTTTATTCCAACAAAAAAATTCAATTGGAAAAATGGAAAAGTGGACAAATAATATTGCATATTTGTAAATTATTTCTATTTTTATTCATTTGTTCCTTAAAAAATTCCTATGCAATAAAAATTATTGTAATAATGTTATAGAAAAATTTAAGGAAAGGGTTCGGATTCTGAGAGAGAAATTATATTATTATATCTAAGGACAATATTAGTATATAGGTTAATAAAAATATTCTTCTTTTAGCTATTGGAAATGTGTACTCTTTTGTGATGGTTTTCCTTTTGTAATTTAAACATTATATTTCCATATGTGCAATGATTTAAAATTATGTGGGATATCTTAAGAGGATTAATTGAGGATCAATTTCCCTATATTCTAGTAATGTTACATTATACACAAAGGCTTATGATAGAATCTATCTTATTTTATCATACCTCTAATTGAATGGTCGGATTATTATCCAATGTTTCAAATAATTAATGCTTTTTCTCTGCTATAGAACCATTGGGATATTATTCTTATGCATTTTATATTGTGACAATATCTAAAGTAGCTAGTGGATGATATAAATTTCATGACACTCTTTCTTCTATTCATCTATAAACACAATTAGGAAAATTAGTTATCTACCTTAGTTGGAAGCAAGCTTATTGATTAGATATCTAAAATATATTGCCCTACGATCCATTAAACATGAGATGAATTGAATCATAACCCTTTATTTTTAAAAATGTTATTAATGCCTTGGCATAGTTTTCTAGCCAAAATCTATTTCAAGGATACAATAGAACCTACCAATGAAAAAAATTAATAAGAACTCTGTAACCACCTCCCACCCCCTTGACCATCCCTAGCTATGGGAGGGTTACCTCATTTATCTTGATATCCAAGGTTTTTCATGAAGAGATGGCTACAATAACCTCATTGATCAAAGTCTTTAGAACTTAATTTTGATACTACCACTTTCTAGTGGTATAATTTTTATCTCAATCTGAGTCCTGAATTGAAATTTATGCCCGTCATATGGTTGGCCCATTAGAAAGGACATGTCATCACTAGGGTGTTGTGCAACACCCACATGGCATCTGACTAGCCTAGGTGCACTTCCATACCCTAATTGTGCGGTCCTTAAGTTCCCATTTTAGTGTGGTTCGGGTCACTATGTGCTTTAAAATAGTAGCATGAGGACTAGTCGATGGTCAAGACCCGCTACCCGAAGTGGAGCACATTGGTACACATCATACCAATCCGAGCTCCCTAAAATCCACTCCTTTGCATGATGTTTTGGTTAACCCAATGGCTCAAAGGTTTGTAAGATCAGTGGGCCACCCTAACCCATGTCATACTGAGTCGGGCTCCACCCGTTGCACTTTCCCACACATTATTTCCATAATATGATGGCTCAGAGGCCAAAGGTTTGGTAGGGCATACATTGGTCCATGACATATTAAATTGGGTCGATTGGCCTCCCCTTTGCTTATATTTTTGAAGAAACCCAATTACTAAAGACCGAGACCTAGTGGGGTCAATCCCTGAGCCACGTCACACTAGACTGAACTCGTTGTTACTCCACTTTCACTTTCCCACACATTATTTCCACAATATGATGACTCAGAGGCCGAAAGTTTGGTAGGGCATATGTTGGTCCATGACATGTTAAACTGGGTTGATCGGCCTCCCCTTTGCCTACTTTTTTGAAAAAACCTAATTCCTAAAGATCGAGACCTAGTGGGATCCATCCCTGAGCCATGTCACATTAGATCGACCTCATTGTTACTCCACTTAAATTCCTTTGTGGACCCACTGGTGAGGTTCCATTGGGTTGGTTTCACTAGTGGACCAGAACTCTGCAAGAAATTATTCCACAAACATTTCTTTGGTGGCCCAATGGCTTGGTCATCTAGTGGAAAATATCCAACGGGCAGAATTCCACCCCAAGCCCATTGCTTCCTCTACTCAAATTATGTGTTTAGCCTTCCCCACACCACTTTGTAATGTATTGTATGCCTAGGTTTGTTAAATCAAGGCCCAAGCAATGTCCTACTAGGATCGATCTTTGCCTTTTGCAAAGATGTGTTAACCATAACTTCCTCCCCCAGTCCAGTGATTGGTAATGATACACCAAATTTTAGGTTTCTACATAGAGAAGGTGGGGAAACTACCCTAACACCAAAATTTACAAGTTATGGCCCAAGGACTTGAAATTGTGGTCCTCAACATCTAATTTTATAATAAGTATAGGGAACATGTGCCCATAAAACCCATTTGATAGGTCTTTGAGACAAGAAAAGGGGAAATCCCCTTCCCAGGTTTCACTAAATTTATTAATGTTACTCATTGAATAATGCACTAGTCAACCTAGCTCTATTGGTCCCTTGTATAAGATGTTTAAACTTATTTCAATGAAGGTGTACCATTAATTATCTCAACACACATACAAGTCATTATAACTATTCAAGGAGTATCACAGTCCTTCTTTTAACAACTTAAAATCTTTGAGCACTTAAGCTAGCATAGTCCTCAGCTATATCAATATTATGAGTGTGCATTGGCCCACAGTTTATCACTTTATTCATGAACTATGTATTCATCAACACAATACATGTATTCATTCCATTCATAGAAAATAAGGTAGCCTACAATTCATGAGTATGTAAATGAACTTCACAGTGCAAGCATTCATTATAACCATATACATATAAGATATCTTGTCAATAATGAACATAACAATGAACCTTGGGTATTCATTTATGAATATGCAGGACCATGCATTATTAAAAAAAACAACAAGGAATGTCATAGATAATAATCCAAATATGCATAAATAATTATACTTATATGTGTGTGTTTAAATGGCTGACAACTAAAGGAGGTACTTACACTCTCCACCCAACCATAGGCTAGCTACACCACAACTTTCTTGTAACTAACCATCATTGAGTTGAATCCAAAATTCGATGGTTTCTTACTTAGGGAAATTTACACCAATGGCTTGGTCATACACTCACAAGATGGAGTTGATTTTCCAGGTGGTTTATCAACGACTCTCTAGAGATAAGCAACATAGTGACCCACTCACTCCTCTCAGTTCATTCGTAAGGATTTATCCAAGGTTTAGATGGGGTATTTCTCAGTATAAGATATTGAATACATTGTCCAAGTGGTTTATCATCTATATTTTGATAACAAGAACCATAGGGGTCTGCTATCCACTTTCCAAGTGGTTAATCATCTCTTCAGTGAGAACCATAGTGACTCATACTTCCCTATCCAAGTATTTTATGGGTTATACAACAAGAACCATAATGACTTTTCCATCTATTAGCACTTTGTAATTTTTGAGGTTGTGGAAGAAACCACAGAAGTAACCACAAAACGAATTTGGAGTTTAGGATCTAGCCTTCATAAACTCAGAGAGAGATCTCTCTGTCAGATTTAACTTTGTTGTATTTTTTATTTTAGGCTAGTTATGAATGTTCAGTATTTTATTTGATTGTTTGAGATTTGTTTTAATTGGTTTGGTTGATTAAATGCCTAAAACTTCCATTGGGCTATGCAGTCTACAAACTTAATAGGGATTTATCTCAGATTTTCAAAGGAGTTTCACAGGGAAAGATAGCTAAATTAATTGGATCCTTTAGATTTAAATGAAATGTAATAGAAGAAAAGAAATAGTTTCAATTAAGAAAAAGAGAAGTTAAGAATTCTTTAACTTAATATCAGGAGAAAAAATTTAAATTATCCACAACCAGAATCAGAGTGTATCTTTCAACAAATTTTGTTCATCAACTTTCTGTAAAATAGTTCAGATTTAAGAACACATAAGTATGGAAACAAAATAAATAAACACATAGACAGTGAAAGAAGCACTTCACCAAATAGTCCAACACATGAATCTTGTGAAGAATGTCCTTTTTATTAATGATCATCCCATCAAATGGAAATAGTACAATCACTTTCTGGAATGAAAAAATCAACCATTCATACTTCAAAAAGAGAAGTATTTATAAGTTTTATTTACAAAATATCCTGTCAAAACTTACCAAGATGTATTTTAGGAAATTCTTAAACAAATTCTATCTATTTGTTACAAAATATAGGAAAATTAAAACTACTTAGATAGGTAGCCCTAGCTTTCTAGAACTACTATATATTTGGCCCTTGATTTCCTGCTGCACTGTTAGTCTTGTGTTGAAAATAAAATCATCTTTTCACTCCAGTAATTCACACAGTGTATCCCAACATTCTTCACTTGGAATAGACATCTTGAGTAATCTTCTGTAAACCTCATCTACTTCATTTTACTTGGTAAAGGTGGGTTTTATGATAATAAAAAAAATGACCTCATGCTAGATGTTCAGATCATTCTCTAAGGTCTCCAAGAAATATTTTCCTGTAATACTACCTTTTATGCCTGCAAATTTGGAGTTCTCCCTTGCTATATTCAAAAAAGTTCTGTTATAATCATCTAGAGGAATCAATTTGTCATTTAACATAAACAAGCTTGGAAGCCCTTTCTTACTCGACACTTAAAATTTACTGAAGAATATCTGAAAACCGATTCCCAGACTTTGGCACTTCTCTTCTAGTTGCAACAAAAGGTTTCTTTTAGTCAATACTTTCTTGACTTCCAAAATTGTTTCAGTCTTGTCTTTTGTCCCTAATTCTTCCAACTCATACTTGTTTTGGAATTTAGGAATCTAATAAGGCCTGTGGCAATGTTAGGCTTGTCATATAGTTTTTTTGGATCTCCTTAGTGACTTCTTTATATCTTTGTATTAATTCATTCTGCTTAAAAATAATTTGTATAGAAGGCCAAGTTTCATTTATGGAGTTATGGATATCCATCCATATTTTCTCCTTAGCTTGAGCTAAGGTTTGACCAATGGAAGCTTGGTGTTCTAATTGTTGTAACCTCTGTGCTAGTCTTTGAGATTCTTGTACTTCGGCTAGACGTGAAGCTTCACTTTGTGGTTTCTTCCCTTGCAAAATATTTTGGTCCTTGCAATCTCTTGATCTCTTCACCCTTTAAAGACACCCCTTCCATTTCTTTTTCTAGTTTTCCTACAACTTCTGTAGTCTATTCATGAGTGGTCATTGATGTAGAAGTTCTTGTTGTAGGTATGCCTACTAGGCGTATAGTTTTTAATGGAACTATAGCTAACCGTGTGTTTTGTTTCTTTTCTTTGATTGATTTATCCATCTTAGCTTCCATGTCTCTGATTTGAGAATTCTACTCAATGATTAGCTTCAACGTGTGTTCCTTATGTGCCTCTATCTCTCTTATTTCCTTGGTTTTTGGGTCCTCTATGGGTGGCAGCTTTAACTGTTTTCCAAGAGTTAAATTGTCAACATTTTTCTTTTTAATTATTTATTCTACTACTTTGACAGTCCTTCAATAATATCCTATCTTAATGACCAGTTCTTCTAATGATTTAATACTGGTATCCTTTGCCAGAGAAGAAATCTTTTCAAGTTTGAGTTGAGACTGAATATTATTCAGTGACACTTGCAATCTGGAAGCATTCATTGCAATGTTGGTTAGGGTGGAATATATCATCTCCCCTAACTATTTATGCATCTCCATCTGGTCAATGTAATGGATATCCTTGGTGTCAAACTCAAAGGAACACTTTTTGTAATATGTTGTTGTTTTTGGATGGAGGACCTGAGCTTGAAGAAAGGCCATCTGCATTCTTCCCATCTTTGTGTCAAAAGATGATAAAAGTATACTCTGAATAGGAGAAGTTTTCTTCTAGAACTGATTATATGTGCTGCCTTTGAGGATATCATTTTTGAGCTTTATATCCTTGTATTTGTCAAAAATATTTTTTTCCCTGTCTCCATAAACTAGATCTGATGTTTGAGCTGAATCTAGATTTCCTTATGAAATTGATGATGCTACTAGAGACCCTGTAGCTAGAATGTTTGTCTGTGCTAAAGAAAAAGGACCCTTTAGGACTATAGGGGCTGAAAATTCTCCCTCTAGATAATTTGTTTTATGACTTGTTTTGGTTTTCTTTTTGTAAATCTTAAATTATTTGGCTGAGATTTCTATGACTGAAGGGGAACCTTCTTCCCTTGGCATTTTCTTTGTCTTTTCTTGTGGGATAGGAGTCTGAGAAGTGGATTTTGTCAAAATTTGTTCTTCTGCTTCCTGTAAAGTGTCCTCCTTTCACTCAATTTGGTTCATATACTTCTCAATTTCGGGCCTCTATGTGTGAACATAAGGGGTGGTCTTCTATTCCACCCTTAGGTTAGAAATTATACCGAAGGGGTCATAATACCAAGTGAAACTCAAAGGAAACTTCATTTGATTCAATATAAGATTTGCCTCCTCACCTATTGCCCCGTTGTTGCAAATAAAAGGTCCAAATTCTGTCTTGATCTTGAACTGATCCTTTTTCTTGGATGAAACAAAATGAATTTCATATGCTTTAATCATGTTCCTGATGTATTCTAGAAATAATACTCTCATGAGGAGGTATTTGGGCAGCTTTTCAGGTGGAAACTCACACCCATACACTCCAATCTCCATGTAATTCTAGTACAAGTACCACTCACTTGTTTTGGCATGCTCACTAAGGTGTAAAGTTTGTTGAATTTGCTTACTAATCCTAGGATTTGTTTTGTTGCTTAGTAGACTCATTTCTGGATGAATGAACTAGTTAATATAGTCCTTGAAGCTATATTCCTTTGAATCCTTTCTCACCAAAGAAGTCCAAAAAGTTACTGGTTGAGCATTTCCTTCTTCATCTAGCTACTGGAGCATGAATGGAAACTTGTATGCTTGAACAAAAATGAACATATAAACCAAAATAGGTTCATACTTGAACATTCCTTCAGTTAAAAACTTCAGGAATTGTTCATGCATAGCATCAGCAAGAAATTGACTGAAATTAAAAATTATGGAGGGTTTTTCTTCATTAGAAAAGATAGACAGAAAACATAATATAGGCTCATCTACCCACTCATCTAAAATATACCCCTAATAAAAATGAAAGGATGGAGACAATCGGCTTTGCTTTAGCAGGGAGTATAGAAGATGGATAAAGGGGATTCTTTTTTGGTAATTGGGCATCTTCAGGCAAAACTATTTCAAAAATTTGAGCTCTCTTGGACATAGTTAACTTCTGATATAGGTAACTTAAGGCTTCTATAGAAAATGGGGTGTTGGAATTATTCAGATTGATTTGGAGGATCCGGTTGATGTTTTCAGAGGTAATGGTGAATAGTACTTATCCATTGAGGGCTACAACAACTCTCTGATTAGGCAAATAGAAAACGTGACACTTGCGAATGAATTCGAGAAAGTGGTAAGTTTGTAGGAAAATGTATAAAGGCACATTAGATTACCAAAATCTAATGTCATCATATTGGTCAATGAAATTTCCCTGCAACCAACAACGCAATTCGAAAAGGTCGAATTTTCATTTTGGCTCAACAATTTTAGTCTTTGTCTGCGAGGGGAATATGATCAAGATCAACTGTAGGAGGGAGCATTGGGTTGATTGGATCTTTATTGCTTTTCTTTTTAAGAGGAATTCTGACAATTTATTTGCAAGAAAGGGGAGTTAATGGCGATGGATTACCAAGAAGATGTTTGAAAGTGGACTATTGGTAGCAAGAATGGCCTTTTCATGCACTCAATTGGTTTCTTTGTTAGATGTGGAAGCTTATTGTGTCGCCGTGGATAGAGTGAGTGACTTTCATGCAAAAGGAGTGAAAATGATGTGCAAAGGGGGTTTTATGGTAATGGCATAGTCCCGTTGGAGGCCTGAGGCCATTATCAAATTCAAACGGTTATCCTGGGAAATATTAACTAAGTAACAGAAAAGGCCAGGTTTCTGGATAGAAGTGGAGGGGAGTGCATGAGAAGAGCTGGAGGGAAAGTGGGACAAGGTTGGTGGATTTCGGAGGGGGGTCTAAGTGGTAAGTGGTTTGTGAGGGAGGGGGGGGGAGGTGGCAAAATATCGTGAAGTGCTGTAGGGGCAGCCGACGGGGAGGAAACCGCTTTTCGACCCCCACCCGAGATGTAGGATGGGTGGGGCATAGGGGAGGCGAAGAATGTCAGCCGTTAATCTACGAGGAGTCCATCGAGCCATCGGGTGGAGCGCGTAACTTAACAAATACGTCAAACACCTTTTTGTCACTTACATGCAATATTTCATAAGTTTAATAATTAGGATAAAACATTATAACGACTTGAAACTTAGGATAAAAGCCTTTGATGTAAAATTAACCCATTTTTATCCTTTGACCCCTTTTGAACTCAATTTTCTCCTAACCTAAGGCTACTTTTGACCAATCAAAGGGTGCATTGAGATGTGCAAACCCCTGTTTATTTTCTTTAAGAGGAAAAAACACCTATCTTAATCCTTTTTATCACTTCTTATTGATCCATCTTAAACAATTGGATAAACTCATTCACCTACCTAACTATCATTAGCCAAGATTACATAGTTTGGCTAACTTATTCTCTAATCTAATTAACAGAAATTGAAACTTGTTTGATCATGATTACACTGTATGACCTAAAAAGTTACTTAGGGTTGTGGCATTTTAAACAAGCTGCCCACAAAAATCAGTTTATTCTAGAAAATCAAAGTATTTATCTGGTAGTGGAATTTGAATTTGCATCACTTTCAGTTGTTTTTTTTTTATCATGGGGTTCTTTTCATCCTTTTTTTTTTCTTTTATTCCATTTTTACATACCCTCTTTTCGTTTTTTATTTATTTTTATTTGTATATATTGTTGGAAATCATTTGCAATATGCAATATTATTTACAATTGGATATATTGAAAGAAAATACTCAATCATCATTTGATCCTATGAATCATAGGACCCTAACAATGGCTCCATCTGGGGATGGCACTCTCCTTGTGAGGTGTCAAGAATTGTAGACTAGTAGCCTTGAATCCTCTTCTTCAGTGTTCTATTGCATTTGATTTTTGTTGTTGTTTTAGTTATGGTGGAAAACATGACTAAAATCTCAGGGCCTTATCTTCGGGCTTCAAATTTCTGACATGAGCTTCCCGAAACATAACAGTACGAAGAAAATGGTATCTATAATGATTTTGATGAGAAGTGCTTATATTCTTGAAAAACATAATGTTTCAACGTCCTGCCATTAACAGGTCCACCAAGTTGCTCTGTTCCATCTATATTTTAGAAAAAATGCATTATTACCCCTGTAAGCATGGATTATGTAAGGTCATATCCATAAATTATCAGACTTTCCATGCTTACCCTTTTCTTCTCTTATCGAATCCCATTTCAAAACATAGTTTCCTATTTGAAAATCATTGACCTTCGTTCTTCTGTCATAAATCTTCTTAAACTTTTATTGGACCAATTGAGTTCTATTGTGAACTTCCTCTTTTGACTGTTGCAGTTGAATTGTTTGATTTATTCTTCTTTGTAAGTAATTCGGTTCCACTTGTAATTCTTGCATCATTTTCAAAACAGGAATACCTAATGAAGTTGAAAAAACAACATCCATTCCATAAACTAATTGCTACAGAGACATGCTAATTGATTTCTTAGTGGTAAGTATGTCTACCCATAATGCATTTATTAGCTTGTTATGCCATGATTTCTTATTATCCTGCAACAATTTTTTGATGATATTAACCATAATTTTGTTGGAAGACTCTGCTAATCCATTTCCTTGTGGGTAATCGGTTGTAGAATTTCCCAAAGTTATTCAATATTTGTTGCAAAATTCCACCACCCTCTTTGATTTGAATGTTGTTGCATTATCTGTGATGATTTTCCTAGGACATCCAAATCTTGAAAGAATACTATTCTCTAAGAATTTAATGATTACGACATTAGAGGCTTGCCTAGTAGGTATAGCTTTAATCCATTTGGTAAAATAATCGGTGGCTGTAAGAATCCATTTATGCTGGGCCGAGGAGGAAGGGTGAATTTCTCCTATGAAATCTAGACCCCATTACTGAAAAGGAGTTTCAACTGATATGGACTTTAAGGGTAAAGGCAACAGTTTCCTTTTGCCTTCAAATATTTGGCATAGGTGACATGAGGTGACTTTCTTATGTACATCAACAAATAAGGTTGGCCAATAAAAAACAACTCTTAGGATCTTGTTGGTTGTGGTCTTCAAGTATAGATGTCCACCACAATCTCCTTCATGAAATTCATGCATCACTTTATCTTCTTCATCTTTCAACAAGCAATTTAGTAGAACTCCACCAGCATCTTTCCAATACAAATTATTATCGAGAATACAAAATTCCATGGCTTTGAGTTTAAGAAATCTAGCTTTTGTTTTGGTCAAACTGGGAGGAGCTTGTAAATGATGTAGAACAAAAATAAGGTATTTATGCTAGGGAGAGTAGAAAAATCCTCTGCTACTTGTGGAGTCGCATGCTCTTCTGGTTCGTTGCGTATAGCTAGAAAATTTATATCCAAAGCATGTAAATTAGATTCAACCATTAATTTAGCTAACCCTTGACCTTTAATGATTTTGGTAGGTTTGATTTCAATGTCATATTCTAAGATAATGGCAATCCATTTACCTCTTTTCCCATCAGGATCATTTTGGTTTAGTATGTCTTTTACCACAACATTTGGAGCAAAGGAAATTATATGTGAATGAAGGATATAAACTCTAAAACATTTTATTTCTTTTACCAAATCAAATGCTTGTTTTTCCATGATATTGTAATTTAATGCATCATCTCTTAAGGCTTTACTAAAGAAAGCAATAGGTTGTTCATGTCCTTCATTATTTTTCTATACGAGAAATGCAACAATAGTATGCTCAAAAGCAAATGAGAAAATGAGAAAATCTTTTGTAAAATCATGGTTGATCAACACAAGAGCTTGGGTTAAGGCTTTCTTTACTTTATCAAATGATTGTTTGGCCTGAATGTTCCACTTTACTTCATTATCGTTTCTCAACATGTTTGTTATATTTCTTAGAATCTTTGCTAGATTAGGAATAAATCTCCTTAGAAAATTAATTTGGCCGATGAAAGATTGGACTTCCTTTACATTTCTAGGGGGATTTATTTTTATTATAGCTTCAATTATGCTATGGTTTATTTTTGATTCCCTCTTTTTGAAATGATATGTCCTAGTAGTTTTCCATCCTTTAAGTCGAACATTGTTTTCTTTGGGTTCAGGGAAATACCAAATCTCCTACACTTTTCAAAGACCCTTCTTAAGTGGAGAAAGTGTTCCTCATCCGTTTTAAAAAAAAAAGTGGTATCATCAAGATATGTTACTATAAATTGGCCCATTTCATTTGCAAAGGTAAAGTCCATTTCTCTTTGAAAAGTGGCACCATCATTCATCATACCAAAAGGCACCTTCACATACATGAATGTGCCCCAAGGTGTAGTAAATGTTGTCTTTTGTTGGTCTTAGGGATGTACTAGGACTTGATAGTAACCAAAAAATCCATTTAAAAGAGAAATTCTACTAGAACCAACCACCTTCTGCAAAAAGTGATCCACCTTAGGCAAAGGGTAGTTATCCTTCAGGCAGGCTTTATTAAGATTTCGGAAATCAATACAAAGTCTAATTTCTCCAGCGTTTTCCTAGTTGGAACTAAATTTGATACCCATCTAGAATATCTAAATGGAACTATGATCTTGGCATCATACATTCTTTTGACATCCATTTCAATTAGAGGCATGAGCATTGGTTTGATCATCCTTAGTTTTGTTTAAAAGGCTTGTGGTCTTCTTTTAAGGGAACCTTATGTTGTATAATGCTGGTGTCATAAGATTTCAAATCTTCGTAACCCCATGCAAACACATCTATGAACTCTTTGAACAAGCTTATGTACTTGTGCTTTTATATTAGGGATATGGATTTGGATAATTTAATCATATCGGGTTCTTGTTCAGTTCCAATGTTACATTCTTCAACTCATGCTCCAGTAGGTTCAATTTTTGGCTACATCATTAAAATCAAACAAATCCTCTAAGGGGACTAATCCTCTAGGAAAAACATTATCCTTTTAATTGTAAACTTTTTTATTCTTATTTTTCTTCTTTTTTTTTCTTTCAACTCTAATTTAGTCAAAAATTTTTGGACACTATCTTCTATGTCAACTTCTGCATCTATATTAGTACCCTCAAACTCATCTTTTGATTGTAAAAATCTTTCAATTTGTTCATCGTTTCCAAAAACTTGCTAATATTGGATATTGTCTGATACAATTGGTCTGTTTTTTACTTCAACAATATATTGGCGACTAGGATGATATGGCATTTTACAGGGACTAGCTGAAGTAGCAAGGCCATCAACTATAATGTTTTGACCTCTAGGGACCACACACATACTATACTCAATGAATGATGCAAGAAAATCTAAACTAGCATTCCTATAGGCCCTCAACCTTGGGTGTTTAGGAGAGTATTTCCCTTTAATATGTTTTATTATTAGTTCATAATATCCATGAATTGAAATTCTCTTGGCATCTATCTTCTTTAAAAGTTGTAACCCTAAAATTAATGCTTCATATTCAACTACATTGTTAGTACATTGAAATTTTAGCTTATATGAATGGTATTTTGAGTGACGAGTTCATGAATTTGAAACCCATACACTTTCCCCTGATCCCTCTTTACTAATAGCCCCATAAAAACTTAAATTCCATAAAGGTTCATTTTGTCTATTAAGTTCTATCATATTTTTTTTGCATTCCTCAATCTCACACAAATCAATTTCTGCATTGGAAATTTGTTCATGTATATTTCCATCATTATACAAAATAAAAGAATCAAGATCTAAATGGACTGAATATAAGGGATAATTGTGGGGTTTATCCTTGCTAGTATCCATGAATTTCAAATTTTTTTCTCTGTATAGTCTCTTGTTTTGACAAAAAATTGGAATGGTAGCATAGGTCATATCCATTTGGAGGGTTCCTTTGAGTTTAGCTACCTATGAGTGAGACAATAACATGTCATATTTAGGAGGTATGCTAGCAACAACTATGTCCATTGCCAAGATTTTGGCTGGTATTTGCACTAAGTTAACACACAAATCCTTAATAAGCCCAAGGCATTTTACTTTACTTGAATCAAACGAATACATATCCTTGTATCATCTAGTGATATCTAGTCTGAATTTTTCCATGATAAGGCATGAGATTATGAGAGGCCCCTGAGTTAAGCATTGTGTCATGTAAAAGTTTATCATGAATGTTTAAACTAATGTAGAAGGAAGTTACATCTCCAGTTTTCCATTGACTTCAAGCCCAAACAATATTTCAGGTTGATCATCAAATACATTGGTTGTATCTGTATCTTCTCCTATACTTAAGGATTTCATCACTCATGATCTGTATGCAGTTTTGTTCTTAAGTTTTGTTAGAGGAATGTATATTTTAAGCTTTGCCAATTCATGTTCTATATTGAATGATGTTGATGTTGGAACCTCTACATTCTTTTTAGCAAGAATGTCAAGGTTTTTCTTAGTGGGTGTATCAACTACCTTCTTATTGGGAGTATCAACATTCTTTTTAATAGGATTATCAAGTGTTTTCCTACTCCTTAGATTATATTGCCTATGGACTTCCATAATTTCATTTTCAAAACCTTTTTTTAAATCTTTTGATTCCTCGAGATCTAAAAAATGTCTTGTTCCTCTTGAATAAGAAATGTAGAATCATTGTCATTACTCCCATTAAGTTGATTTGAGTATCATTCATGTATTCAGATATTTCTCCCTCCTCATCTATTAGTTCTCTTGAAAAGGAGGTCTAACCTACTGATATGGACCTTTTTGTTCTCTTTGTTTGATCTGGGGTGGGTTTCTTCTAAAATTAGGATTTTGTATTTGGGGAGCAAGTTGGTTTTTTCTAGGAGGAGACCTATCGGTTATACTTATCATATCCATGATCTTTTCCATGGTTCTAAGTGGACTATCTATTTTATAATAAGATGGAGAAGAGGAGGAAGGTTCCTCTTTGATAGTAACCCTTCTTTCAGTTTTAATTTTGATTTTTTGGCTAATAAATTAGCCTTGACTTTAAGGGCATTAACTTGCATTCCTCAAAGGTATTAGGATCTCTCTCTTAACTAATATGCCATATCCACATCAAATCCTTCAGGGAAATGAATAAGGGCCAACCCTAGGGGAGGTTTAATAGTAGGTGGAATTGCATTATAAACTTTATTAAACCTATCAAAATATTTTTCCACAATCCCATTAGGTCCTCTTTTTAAGTTTTTATATTCATTCAAAATATGATTCTTTTTGGTTTCCCACCTATTTAAGAAAGTCTGATGAAAGGCATCAAGATCAGATATATTAGTTGTTGTTAAATTTTTAAACCATTTTCTTACCTCTCCACCCAAAATCTTGGAAAATGTCTCATATTTACATCATTTTCATCCATCTCCTGAAGATCAAGGAAATCGTTCATTTTATCTACATGTTGTTGTGTAGTGATAGCACTAGTGGCATCAAATTGAGGAATTCTGGTTTGATAATATTTGGGCATAGGATGCAATTTCCCAAGTAAGACCAAGGGAGCATAAGAAGCAGCCGTGTTGGTTTGAATAATAGGTGGTCTTATGGGAGGTATAGATGTAGGAGTTCTTAGGATAGGTTGGGTTGATGTCTGTGATGCTATTGGAGAAGTAGTGGAGATTACAGGAGTGGTGGGATTGATTGATGTAGGATGAAAAAATTGGGAGAAAAAAAAAGGATGTTGCAATAGTGAGGGCATAAATTTCAACAGATTGTTGAATATAGGCTTAATGTACAACTTGATCAAGTACTGATACACTATCTTGTAACTTATTAAAGTTTTAGAAGGTTTGCTGATCAAAATCTGGTTCAACAGATTGACATGCAAATTTATAGGGTTGGAGTAAAGATTTATCAATTACTATTTCATATACAAAACTTTCAAATTTGTTCCTAAATAAACTAAGTTCAAATGGTAAGTCAAACTGAATATACTATATGGTAACAAACTTTTCTGGAAGAGAATTTTCCTTAGAAAGGGGACTATTGCTTCCTTGACTTTCAACTAAACTTCGTTTTCTTATCAAACTTTCAGGATCATCTAAAATTTTGGGAGGTTTTAGATCAAGATGAGATCTATTGTAAACCATTTTTAGAGCCAAATATTAAATGTCAGAGACACCAATCAATTATTTACACAGTTCACAACCTCTGACCCTTTATTTCTGAAATTTGAATCATTACTTTTTCCTGAAATAAAGTCTTAAGAACTAGGGAAATGAATCTTGTAAAAATGAAATGAAGGTTTGTTTGCTCCCCAGTATGCTCACCATAATGTTAGCACTCTATAATTTCTGAGGTTGTGGAAGAAACCACAGAGGTAACCACAAAACCACTTTGGATTTTAGGATCTAGCCTTCCTAAACTCAGAGAGGGATCTCTCTGTTAGATTTAGCTTTGTTGTATTTGTGATTTTAGGCTAGTTATGAATGTTCGGTAGTTTTTTTTTATTGTTTGAGATTTGTTTAATTGTTTTGGTTGATTAAATGCCTAAAACTTCCATTGGGCTATGGAGTCTACAAACTTAACATGGATATGTCTCATATTTTCAAAGGAGTTTCACAGAGTGAGGTAGCTGAACTAACATGATCCTTTAGATTTAAATGAAATGTAATAGAAGAAAATAAATAGGTTCAATTAAGCAAAAGAGAAGTTAATAATTCTTTAACTTAATATCAGGAGAAAATATTTAAAGTATCCATAGCTAGAATCAGAGTGTATCTTTCAACAAATTTTGTTCATCAACTTTTTGTAAAATAATTCAAATTTAAGAACACATAAGTATGGAAACAAAAGAAATAAACACATAGACAATGAGAGAAGCACTTCACCAAACAGTCCAACACATGAATCCTGTGAAGAATGCCCTTTTTATTACTGATCAGTCCATCAAATTGAAAGAGTAAATCACTTTTTGGAATGCAAAAATAAACCATTCATACTTCAAAAAGAGAAGTATTTATAAGTTTTATTTACAAAATATCTTGTAAAAATTATCAGAATGTATTTTAGGAACTTCTAAAATTAGTTGTTACAAAATATAGGAAAATTAAAACTGCTTAGATAGGTAGCCCTAGCTTTCTGGAACTGTTGAATATCTGGCCCTTGATTTTTTGCTACATTGTTAGTCCTGTGTGGAAAATAAATTCACGTTTTCACTCTAGTAACTCACACAATTTATCCCAACGTTATTCACTTGGAATAGACATCTTGAGTAGTCTACTATAAACCTCATCTACTTCAGTGGACTTGGTGAAGGTGGGTTTAATTATAAATAAATGTTTGACCTCATGCTAGATGTTCAAATCATTCTCTAAGGTCTCCAAGAAATCTTTGCCTGTAATACTGCCTTTTATGCCTACAAATTTGGAGTTGTCCCTTGCTATATCCACCAACTGTTTGTTATAATCATCTAGAGGAATTAATTTGTCGTTTAGTACAAACAAGCTTGGAAGCCATTTCTTACTCAACACTTCACAATTTCTGAAGAACCTCTGAACATCGATTCCTAGACTTTGACACTTCTCTTCCATATACAACAAAAGGTTTCTTTTAGTCAATACATTCTTGACTTCCAAAATTGTTTCAGTCCTGTCTTCTATCCCTAATTCTTCCAACTCATACTTGTTTTTCGAATTTAGGAATCTAATGAGGTCTGTGGCATCATTAGGCTTGTCATCTAGTCGCTTTTGGATCTCCTCAATGGCTTCTTTAGATCTTTGTATTAAGTCATTCTTCTCAAAAATAATTTGTATAGAAGGAAAATTTTCATTTATGGAGTAACGGATATCTATATATATTTTCTCCTTAGCTTGAGCTAAGGTATGACCAATGGAAGCGTGTTGTTCTAATTGTTGCAACCTATGTGCTAGTCTATGAGATTCCTATACTTCAGCTAGATGTGAAGCTTCACTTTTTTCTTTCTGCTCCTGCAAAATCTTTATCTGTCTTTGCAATCTCTTGATCTCTTCACCCTATAAAGACATCCCTTCCATTTCTTCTGTCAGTTTGCCAGTAGCTTCTGTAGTCTATTCATGAGTGGTCGTTGATGTAGAAGTTCTTGGTGTAGGTATGGATGCAAGGGGTACAATGTTTAATGGCACTATAGCTAACTGTGTTTTGTTTCTTTTCTTTGATTAATTTATCCATCTCAACTTCCATGTCTCTGATTTGAGCATTCTGCTCAATGATTAGCTTCAACATGTCTTCCTTTTGTGCCTCTATCTCTCCTATTTCCTTGGTTTGCAAGTCCGTTGTCTCTCCTATTTCCTCATATTCCACCCTTAGGTTATTAATTATACCAAAGGGGTCATAAGACCAAGTGAATCTCAAAGGAAAATTCATTTGCTTCAATAGAAAATCTGCCTCCTCACCTGTTGCGCTGTTGTTGCAAATAAAAGGTCTAATTTATGTCTTGATCTTGAATTGAACATTCTTCTTGGATGAAACAAAATGAATTTCATCTAAGTTAATCATCTACCTGATGTATTCTGGAGTAAATACTCTCATGGGGAGGTATTTAGGCAGCTTGTACGGTGGCAACTCATACCCATACACTCTAATCTCCATGTAATTCTGGTACAAGTACCAATCACCTGTTTTGGCATGCTCACTAAGGTGTATAATCTATTCGATATGCTTACTGATCCTAGGCTCTATTTCGTTTCTTAGTAGACTCATTTTTGGATGAATGAACTTGCCAATATTGTCTTTGAAGCTATATTCCTTTGAGTCCTTCCTCACCAAAGAAGTCTAGAAAATTACTAGTTGAGCATTTCCTTCTTCATCTAGCTTCTGGAGCATGAATAGAAACGTGTCTTATTGATAGAAAATGAACATATATACAAAAATAGATGCATACTTGAAAATTCCTTCAGTTAAAAACTTCAGGAATTGTCCATGCATAGCATTAGCAAGAAATTCGCTGAAATTAAAAATTATGGAGGGTTTTTCTTCAGTAGAAAAGATAGACAAAAAACCTAATATAGGGTTATCTACCCACTCATCTAAATTATACCCTAATAAACATGAAAGGATGGAGACAATATACTTTTCTTTATCAGGGAATATATAAGAGGGATAAGGGGGATTATTTTTGGGTAATTGGACATCTTCAGGCAAAAACATTTCAAAAATTTGAGCTCTCTTGGACATAGTTAACTTCTGATATAGGTCACTTAAGGCTTCTATAGAAAATCGGGTGTCAGACTTATTCATAGTGATCTGAAGCATATGGTTTATGTTTTCAGGGGTATTTGTGAATTAGAATTCTCAATTGAGGGCTACAACAACTCTCTGATTAGGAAAATACCAAGCGTGACACTTGCGAATGAATTCAGGGAAGTGGTAAGTTTGTGAGAAAATATACAGAGGAAAATTAGATTCCCAAAGTCCAATGTCATCAGATAGGTCAATGAAATTTCCCTGTAGCCAACAGTGAAATTCGAAAAGGTTGAATTCGTAGTTTGTCTTAGCAATTTTGTACTCTCTATCTACGAGGGCAATATGATCAAGATCAACTGCTAGAGGTTGATTGGATCTTCATCGTTTTTGTTCTTAGGAGGCATTCTGACAATTTATTTCCAGGAAAAGGAAGGTAATGGTGATGGATTACCGGGAAAATGTTGGAGAGTGGACAATTGGTAGAAATAATGGCATTTTCTTGTGCTCAACTAGTTTCTTTGTCGAATGTGGAAGCTTCTTGTGTCAGCATGGACTAAGTGAGTGACCTTCGTGCAAAAGGAGTGAAAATAATGCGCAGAGGGGGTTTTATGGTAATGGCATAGTCGTGTTGGAGGCATGGGGCTATTATCGAATTGAAATGGTTATCTCAGGAAACATTAATCAAGTAACAGACATGGCCAGGTGTCAGGACAGAAGTGGAGGGGAGCATGTGAGAAGAGTTGGTGGGAAAATGGGGGAAGGTTAGCGGATTTTGGAGGGGGGTCGAAGTGGTAGGCAATTTGTGAGGGGAGGGAGCGAAATAGCACATATGTGACACAGAGGGGTAGGATTAGCAGGGAGGAAACCTCTTTTCGGACCCCCCCCCCCCCCGCAGATAAAGGTAGGATGGATAGGAGGGTCGAAAAACCTTGTCGGTCATTGATCTGATGAGGAGTTCATCGAGCCATCAGGTGGAACACGTAACTTAAAAAATAAAACAAACACATTTTTTTCGCTTTTGGGAAGTAGTTCATAATTTTAATACTTAGGATAAAAGCGTTTGATGTAAAATTAACCTGTTTTTATCCTTTGACCCCTTTTGAACTCAATATTCTCCTAACCTAAGACTAATTTTGACCAATCAAAGGGTGCATTTAGATGTGTAGACCCTTGTTTATTTTCTTTAAGAGGGAAAAACACCTATCTTAATCCTATTTATCATTTCTTATTGGTCTAGTTTAAACAACTGGATCAAGTCATTCATCTACCTAACTATCATTAGCCAAGATTAAATAGTTTGGCTAACTTATTCTCTAATCTAATTAATAGAAATTGAAACTTGTTTGATCATGATTACACTGTATGACCTAAACAATGACTCAGGGTTGTGGCATTTTAAACAAGTTGCACACAACAATTTGTTTATTCTAGAAAATCAAACTATTTATCTGGTAGTGGAATTTGAACTTGCATCACTTTTAGTTCTATTTTTTTCATGGGGTTCCTTTCATCTCTTTTTTCTTTTTTTATTCCATTTTTATATACCCTCTTTTCAATTTTTTATTTTTTATTTTTATTTTTTTTCCACATATTTTTGGAAATCATTTGCAATATGAAATATTATTTACAATTGGATATACTGAAAGAAAATAATCAAATCATAATTTTATCCTATGAATCATAGGACCCTAACACCATCCACTAAGCCTCCCATTTACCACACAAGCTTATACTATCAATCCAGTGGCCTCAAAAAATTCAAAGGGAATACAATCTGAATTCACAATAGTTGAATTCAAGCACATGGCTCATGAGTCAACATTCAAATCTAAAATTGTTTGATTTCTTTTGTCATGCTCCAATAGTTCCCCATATTTTTTTCATGAAAGCAGTGATCTTTCCATATTCCAGGGAGAGATAACTAGTATAGAACAAGAGAAAATAGTGATATTTCGAGGATCTCCTCGTTGTGCATTTTTTCCTGATTTTATTTTCCTTTTCTTGTCCTCTTCTCCACCGTGACTATCTCTCCCCATTCCCATCTTCGGTATATTAGCCTTTTTCTCTACCTTCTGTTGATTCCAAAACCCCCATATTTGATCTACTAAGTGGATGGGGATTGCCATGGTCCTATTCCCACACCACCCAATCCAATCTCATTACAGCCTATCACAAGGGTTGGTTGATTGGCCTGACACTGACTCCATAAATTAATTTGGAATGCCTTGTGGTTTTTCAAGGAACATGATAGGCTCTCCCTTATACAATGGATCTATGGTGTCCCTCCTTTTAGTCCAACATTAAAAATTAATATTTAATTTTCAAGTGTTTAAAATCATATTGTCTCAACCAGTCATCACTCCCACATTGCCACTGTTTAGTCTTATTTACATATATGGGGGTGAAATAAAAGGGTTTTTGCAAACACCATCACAATCATAGCTAAGAGTCTTCTACAAAACATGGGAAAATCCTACAATTTAATTAATAATTTTCTAATTCAATATTATCATAAATACTAACTCAATTCCTATATAAAATAAGTTTCCCTTATGTAGGTTTCTTGCATTATCCTCTCCCATAAATGATAGAGTAATTAAAATTTGTTATATTTGAAATTGGTGATTTTAGTAATATAATTTAAAAGTATTACACATATTTGTTGATCAATTGAATATGATACAATTTGAAATAATTTATAGACTCAATCCATAAATACTATACAATTTCTAGTTAAAGTGTGAAAACTACATTCATATTAAAAAATAAACTTCCATTTCCACCATGCAACCTACACATATACTATAAGGTATATGGGAAATACTGTTTATTCTCTCTCCTTCACATTTCTGGAATCAAGATTAATCAATAGATCATGAATTTTCAGATTTAATGGGTCTAGGGAATCATCAACTATTTAAGTTTTACCTTGAAAGAAGACCTAAGTTTGAAAACAAGTAGGTAGGATCTACTAGATAAATTTCATACAAGATGGGATGAAAGTATGAAGGGTGCAACATACTAACTATAATAAAGAGAAAACATGCAAGAGATGGTGAAATTATAATTTCCCATGGATGCAAAAAATAAATATATTTTTGTATATTATAATGTAAATATTGTTGCAGATAGTGTTGTCAATGATAACAAAAAGATGTCATTGATGTCAAAGTGGATGAGTGGAAAGCAACAGCAAGATCATCCTTGATGATCAAAGAAGCAACAGGTCTCTTCGTGAAGTAGTATAATAGTTTGACCTTTCGCAAGGTCTCATTACATGAGGATATGGGTGCTTGAAGTTATTTGAATTTTGAAAAAGTTAATATCATGCTCAAAATATATTACATATAACATGGCTGTGTAGTGCTCATTGATACCTTTCCAACCTCATATTATGCTTAGAAAAACTCCTCTCGTATGAGAAGTTATTGCCTATTAAAAATCAATATTAATTGGGGAAAATATTAAAAGGCCAAACTAAAAATATTAATTTGTTAAATAGCTTGCAAGCTCAAGACAGATCCACCATTGACAAGGACTATCAACGATCCTCAGAATGTGATTATATGCACTACTTAACCCAAATAAATAACATGCATGTTCCAGTGTAATCTATGACACTTCCAATAAATTGACGAACACATGTGGACAAAGTTGCAAAAAGTTTAAACACGACCTGCCAACAAATAAAATAGCAACACGCGGCGCGATTTCATTGGGATAGGAATAAATTGCACTTTCAACTATCCAATAGGCCTAAATTAGAGTGACACGTGGCTCACTCAAGATGTACCACGTGGCAAATATGATGTCATGGCGACATCAGCAGATGGATACCCACTAACCCATGGGTCCAAGTCACATGAGCTTGGTCATGTGGCAAGGATGTATGGCTCTAGGTTTTATGGTTTGACGAAATATTGAATGGTCACATCGATAGGTCAGCTCCAGTTTATATGGAGAGGCCCTTGGTCGGACCTCAATTAATGGGACCTCTGCAAACTCTATATATATCAAATTCACAGCCTTGAATGTGTTTGAACAAGAACAACACATGGTTCTAATTATGTAACGAATGCAATCTAGTTTGGAGGTTAGGTATTTGATTATGATCGTAGTATAATGAAGAAGTTTGGTCTTGTTCACATGGTTCTGAAGTTCATACTATAAGTGCCAAATATTGTTCACTCAACATAAATGTGATTCTGGTTCCTTTTTTTTGTTTATGGTTCTAGTTTTTTAGTGAAGATGAAATTCAAGCACTATTCCAAGATTTGTGGATAAGTAAGAGTTTCGATGCTTGTAACTATACATTTTAAATTATGGTACTAAGTTTGGCAAAGGTGGGCCTTGCATGGAAACGGTCCTGACACTATATTTGGAAACATCATATGATCTAAATGAAGCACTAATCATGAAAATTACTCAAACTCCAAGTGAGATGGACATGCTAAATGTTGAGACCTTCATATAATGAAAAACACATCCATATGTGGCAATGTATAACTGACAAGGACAATGATGATTGGTCGAATATGAGCCACATTAATTCTTTTCGATAGTATGATATTTCAAGTCTTGCACCATTATTAATAACAAATACTAGTTGAATGGGCCGCATAACAAGCCACACCATGAAGTGCATTTCGTAAGTTGTTGGAGTTGTGTGTTAGTGGTCGAGAGTTCAACTTGCGACATAATAGATTGGTAATTTTTTTTAATTATATTTAGGAATTTTCTCGAATGATTAGTAGGTTCAGATGACTAACACTAGAATTGGGTGGCTCCATTGAATGGAGCTCAGATAGGGGCAATTTGCGAAGATTTAACCCTTTATATAGTTTATTATGTTTTTTATGGGTTATTGATGTACATATTTATCCAAATTGGAATCTAGAAAAGGTTGAGTTATAAGGACTTAGAGACGGATGCATTCATAATGGTTTGATAGTGTTTTGGTTCATATTTGATGACCATAACCTCTTGTGTGTGTTTGGAAAAGTTACAAGTCTATTAACGATAATTTGGAAACATGAAGCAAAAAGGTTCCGAGCAAATGTTTGAGTGGCTAGGTTGTAGTTACAATTGAAGTAGAGTTTTGGGACAGTTGTAGTTGAGATTATTTTAGGTTGTATGGCAGTGGTTGTAGGTTGCAGTTTTTATGGTAGTAATTGCGGCAGTGTAGAGATAGTGGCAGTATCAGTATGTATTGACTTTACATTAGTACATTATTTATGATTCAATTATATATTATGATCATGGATCCATTTTGAAAATGTGATGAAATAGAGGTCCACAAGAAAGCAGAAGAAGGAGGCCAGAGCCTCAACCAGGTTGGGGCCTAGAGCAAGTTGGAGCCTACTCATCCATGAGGTTGGAGCCTAGAGTAGGTTGGAGCCTACTCATCCACAAGGTTGGAGTCTCAATCAAGTTGTAGCCTACGATGAATAGTTGCTTGGATTCTTTGAGGTCAATGCCTCAATTAAGTTGTAGCCTACCGCAAATAGCAGCTTGCATATTTTTGGGGTAGTTTCCTCCTGCAAGTTGGGGCTTGCAAATTGATGTAAAACAATTGAAGACTAAGTAGAAGAAGAGTTGGTGGTTTTCTCCACCTAAAAACAAATTCTCTCCTTGTGATGTGGATTTTTCTTGTAGTTTTTATATTTATGCAGTTTATGTGATGATACAATGGTAACTGATGAGATAACGTCTACGATAATTTATTAATGAATGTATGGTTAATTGATATTGAGAAACTGTAAAAAAAAATTCACATTTATTCACACCCCCTCCTAGTGTGACATTTGGGCCAACAAGTGGTACCAAAGCAAGTGCCTCCAGGAACATCTAACTACTAGAAGGTTTAACATCAAGAATAAATGGCCACTACCAGGGTTGTAGGGAAGCCCCTTATGTTTGATGGAACCCATTATGTGTTCGAGAAGATAAGGATAGAGACATATCTCATCTCCTTAGAAGAATAAGTTTGACAAATTATGAACATGGAATAGAAAGTCCCTAATGTTATAAAAAATGCAGTAGAGAAGGTAGTTTACACACATAATGCACAAGTGAAGCATGCTATCCTAAGTGGCTTAGCAGAGTCAGACTTCACCAAAGTGATGCAACGCAAGTCATCCCATGAGGTATTGAATAAACTTCAAACTTGTTGTGAATGTGATAAGAAATTTAAAGAAATTTGATTGCAAGGTCTTAAAGGAAAATTTGAAAATTTGAAGATAGAATATGATGAGAACATTGCTTCATATTTCTTCCCGTAGACAACATAGTTAACTCCATTACAGGTCTTGGTGAAGATGACTCTGATAGTTAGGTTTTTCCAAAAATCTTGAGATCACTCACATCAAGATTCAACCTTAAAGTCTTATCCCTTGAAGAACTAAGAGAAGTTGACAAGATGACAATATATCAAATACATAGAACTCTTTTCACATGTGAGTTGAGAATCAAGGAGGATAATTTAGGGATCAAGGAAGTAGATTTCAAGGCAACGAAGGAAGAAAATAAGAAAAAGGATCAAGAATATTCTAATTTTGATGAATAAGAAGCTAAGTTTCTTTAAAATATCAAGGGAGGAACCAACAAGTTCAAATGTAAGCTTCCTTTCAAATGATCCAGGTTTAAATAGGAACACAACAAAGTACAGATATAACCATAAATACAGAGGTGCAACAAAAATAACAATTCCTTTGATTAATATCAAATAATGGAATATGCTTACAAATAGTATGGAAATGAGACTAGCTCGACAATGATAGCTTATCTCTGAGAAGAGATGTGGTGGCTACATGCCCTTGAAATGTGTTACAATGAGGCTCAAGGGCCTTTTTATTATTGAACAATAAGAGCAAACCCTAAACAACCAAAACCCTAACCTGAGGAGATGTAACACCAAGAGTTTATGGGTCCCGTTGGGGTTAGTTGGACAACTAATTTCCCGGGGTCATGACTTGGTCATATTATCTCCGTTTGACGTGCATGATACCCCATTGGAAAGATCTCTCTGAGGACTACACCGTAAGAGATGATTTTATTAGAAAATTGCTAGTGGTAGATTACCAAAAAGCATCGTTTAGGGCCTCAAAATGGCTCTGGAAGTTTAGGACCCAAATAAATACTAAAAATAGTAAATTGTGCTACAATTAAGGAAATTGAAAAATTGAAAGAAACGGTTGTGGGGGTCCAAGTGGGATAGGCGGGTGGCCACCAACATCCACTTGGATCATCAAATTTTTTGAATGTGGAAGAATTTGTCACTATGGATCTAAATGTCCTTATGCTATGCTAATTGAAAGTGATGATAAATCAAAATTCAAACCCAAGTATCAAAATAAGATTCAAATCGCAAAGAAAAATATTATTTACTAAAAGGAACAAAGTGACAGTAAAAGCAGTGCAAGTGTGTCTAATGAAGAAAGGAATGAAATACTATTCATAGCTAAAGTTGAAGAACCTAAAGCAGAAGTGGATATTGATGGGGAACTTAGAAGTGCTTTGAAGGAAATCAAAACTATTAGGAAAAGAGAAAATTAATTAATGCAAGACAAGATTCTAAATTAAGATGCTATTGTTGCCGTCAAAGATGAACTAGTAGAAGCAAAAAGAATGTAGGAATGCTGGTCTAAATAACTAAACGAGAAATAGAAAATTTGTGAAAGATTGGCCAAGGAAGTTGTCCTCTTAAGAGAATAATTGGAGCAACTTAGTTCAAATTTCAACAAAGGAACTAATTGTCTAGATCACATTCTTAGCATTCATAGGTCTCCACTTCTTAGGACAAGTCTTGGCTATTAATAAGGTGAAGCATCCAAGAGTAATGACCCCCCATCAAATGAAATACACCTCAAGAAAATTGATTAGACTTTTATAGAATCAAACAAAATCTCACTTGAATATTCAAAGCAAGAAGAACACCAGGCGAAGCATGTTCACTTCAATAAATCTCAAAGCAATTCTAGAAAAGATAAAAATGAAAGGAATCGAGATAAAGGGAAAGGATCTGCAAGCAAATTGATGTAGAAAAGACAATGAACATGGTTAATCACAAAGCATCCACCAATAATAATTAAATGGGTGTTAGGAATGAATAGATGAATATAGCTCATGCTCAAATTGGATAGTTAGGAACCATGAATCCTCCAAAAGGCATCCTTAGGAGATTGATATTTATTTCTTTTCCTCAATATGAAAGTAAGTTTCTTGGTTATTACTACTCTTTTACTAAGTTTGGACATAAAGTGCAGGATTGTTTGACTAATAATGTGGTTAGGTATAGAAGTGTGATCAAGTACCTAGATGGAGATAGGTGAACTAAATAAAGAGATATTCCTAGCCATATCAAAAAGTATTAAATACCAATTTTGAATGTCACATATGTCATAATTAAGGTCACATTGCTCTAGATTGAAGACTTAATCCTAGATGGTACAACCAAATAGGATTTCTTGTCAGTGTTGGAAGATGGAGAAGAGGTTAAGGAGGAACTTGATCAGGTATGATTCCTCATATCTAATCCCTTGAGAAAGCTTCTTCAAGATAATAATTTGAAATATCAAAACTTGAATAATAAATTACGAGAGTATATGTGTTGATGGTGATACCTTAGATGTAAAAATAATACATGGATATAATAGATAAAGAGGGGAGCATGATCTCAAGGGGAGTTCAAAAATAGTGGTAGAATTATCTCAAGGGAAGAACATGAACATTCACAAGCTAACAATAAATTCATATTTTTAGGGGGGACATATAGTGCAAGCATGGTTTTAGGGGAAGACTATATGGTAGCAAGAAAGGAGCATGGTTCATGATAGGTCCACGGCATCATATAGGAACAAGTACTCATAGATGTTAATTTACACAAAATATTTCTCTCACTCTCGTCTCTAATATATATGTGGTGTGTGGTTGTGTGACCTTTCCATTGAATTTCAAAAGGGGGGGGGGGGGGGGCGGGGGGGAGGGCGGGGGGGAGAGTCTGCATACATTGATGTTACTGGGAGAGATTTCAAGCATTGCACTTATATTTATTGCAGGGTGTGTGGAAAACAGCAACAATATCATCCTTGATGATAAAAGAAGCAATAGGTCTATTTGTGAAGCAGTATGACATGTTTACCTTTCACAAGGTCTCATTACAAGAGGATATGGGTGCTTGAATCTATTTTAGTTTTTGAAAAGGTTAGGATGATCAAAAGATATTACAAATAACATAGTTTCATAGAGATCGTAGATACCATTCCATTGGTATATTTCTCTTAGAAAAAAATCCTCCGAGATGAAAATTTATGGCTTGTTGAAAATCAATATTAGTTGGGGAAAAAATTAAATGGCCAAACCCAAAATATTAATTTGTTAAACATTTTTCAAGTTCAAGATAGATTTTCCATTGAAAGGGAATATCAATGGTCTTAGGTGTGCAAAGATGTGCACTACTTAACCTGGTTAAACAACATGCATGTTTCAGTTTAATCTATGGAACTTCCAATAGATTGATGCACATATATGGACAAAGTTGCATGAAGTTTAACAACTATCTGTAGAAAAATAAAATAACAACATGTGTCATGATTTCATTGGAAAATGATGTCAACATGATAATGTGGCACCTCTAGAGGTAGCCACATGGTAAGTAAAAATAACACTTGCAGTTGTCCAATATGCCTGAATTTGAGTGACACAAGGACCACTCAGGATGCACCACATGGTAAGTATGATGTCATGGTGACATCAACAAATGGATGCCCACTAATCCCTAAGTCTAGGTTACATGGGCTTGGTCATGTGGTAAGGGTGTATGGCTCTAGGTTTTATGGTTTCATGAAACTTTGAATGGTCACATGGATAGGTCAGCTTCGGTTTATATGGAGAGGTCGTTGGTCTTCCCTTGATTAGGAGGACCTCTGCAAACTATATACATACAAATTTCATAGTTGTGAATGCTACCAAACAAGAACAACACATGGTTCTAATTTTGTTACGAATATATTCTCATTTAAAGGTTCGATGTTTAATTATGGTAATAGTATAATTAAGAAGTTTGGTCTTATTCGCATGGTTTTGAAGTAAATAGTCTAAGCACCAAAGAATATTCACAAGACACAATTTTGGTTCTAGTTTTGTTGTTTTTGTTTATGTTTATGGTTTTGGCAGTGATGGTAGAAGTCAAACTTTGTTATGAGATCGGTGGATAATTCAAATTTTTTTTATGGTTATGACTATACATTTTAAATTATGGTACTAAGTTTGGCAGAGGCAAGCCTTGTATGGATGAGGTCCTTATGCTATATTTGGAGGTAGCATATGATATAAATGAATCACTAGTCATGACAATCACTCAAACTCCACGCGACGTGGACATGTTGGAATCCAAGACCCTCATCTATTGAACGACACATCCATATGTGGCAACATATAACTGATAGAGACATCAATGATTTGTTGAATCTGAGCCACGCCAACACTTGTTGATAGTATGAGGTAAGGCCTCACATCCTTTTGAGGTCTCACATTATTAATATTAACAAATACTAGTTGGATGAGCCACATAACATGCCACACCGTGAAGTGCATTTGGAAAGTTATTGGGATTATGTGTTGGTGGTAGAGAGTTCAAACTGCAACAGAACATGCAAGAATTTTATTTTTAATTATATTCAAGCATTTTATCGAATAATTAGCAGTCTCCAGTGACCAATGTTAGAATCGAATGGCCCCATTGAAGGGTTCCCGGAAAGGAGTGGTTTGTCAAATACTTAACCCTTTATATAGTTTATTATGGTTTTTATGGGTTATTGAAGTTATTGTCCAATTTAGAATCCAGAAGAAGTTGCACAAGCAACACTTAGAGACGAATGCATTCAAAATGGTTTGACAGTGTTTTGACTCATATTTGATTACCAAAACCTCTTGTATCTATTTGGAAAATTCACAAGTCTATTGCAAGTAATTTGGATACATGAAGGAAAAAGGGTTCAAAGGAAATTTTGAGTGACCAAATTGTGGTTAAAGTTGAAGCAGATATTTGGGACCGCAATATGACAACCAACAGGAAAGATTGACAAGAATTTTGTGATAGGGTATATGATTTCAAGTTGTATGGCAGTGGTTGGAGGTTGTAGGTTGTATGGCAGTAATTGTGGTAGTGGAAAAGATATTGGTATGTATTGATTGCACATTAGTACATTATTTATGATTCAATTATATATTATGATCATGGATCCAGTTTGAAAACATGATGAGATAGAGGTTCACAAGGAAGAAGAAGAAGAAGAAGTTTGAAGGCTCAATTAGGTTGGGGCCTACTCATTAATGAGGTTGGAGCAATAATCAAGTTATATCCTACAATGAGTAGTTGCTTTCATTATTCAAGTCAATACCTCAATCAAATTGTAGTCTACTGCAAGTGGAAACTTGCATATTTTGGGTGTAGTTGCCTCCCATGGGTTGGGGCCTACAAATTTATGTAAAGAATTTAAGATTGAGAAAAAGAAGAGTTGGTGATTTTCTCTCATTTGGATTTCCACCTAAAAATATTTGTCTCCTTGTGATGTGATGTTTTCTTTATTGTTTCTATTTATGTTGCCTATGTGATGATGCATTGATAACTAATGGGATTATTTCTATGATAATTTCTTAATGAATATATTATTGCAAAATTTTCTTCACACTTATTCACCCCCCACCCAATGTGACATTTGGGCCAACAAGTGGTATCAGAGGAGGTGCCTTTAGTAACAACTAACTACTAGAAGGTCAAATATCAAGAATAAATGGCCACTACCAAAGCAGTAGGGAATCCCCCTATGTTTTATGGAACCAATTATGCATTATGGTAGATAAGGATGGAGACATATCTAACCTCCTTAGGAGAAAATTTTTGGAAAATTATGAACACAAAATATAACCTCGCCAATGTTATTCCAAAAGATACAATAGAGAAGGTAATTTACAAACATAATGCACAACTGAAGCATGTTATCTTAAGTGGCTTAGCATAGTCATAATTTGTCAAAGTGATGCAATGCAAGTCAGCTGATGAGGTATGAATAAACTTCAAACTTATTATGAAGGTGATAAAAAAATTAAAATATGATTGCAAGCTCTTAGCGGAAAACTTGAAAGTTTGAAGACATAAGATGATGAGAAAATTGCTTCATATTTCCTTCATGTAGACAACATAGTTAACTCCATTGCAGGACTTCGTGAAGATGTATTTAATAATTATGTTGTTCAAAATTTTTTGAGATCACTCCCATCAAGATTCAACCCTAAAGTATATTCCCTTGAGGAACTAACAAAAGTTTACAAGATGACAATAGATCAACTCCATGGACCTCTTTTTGCATGTGAATTGAGAATCAAAGAAGTGTGCATAGATTTAGGACTCTGAAGTGTGCATAGATTTAGAAGCTTGAAGTGCACAAGGATTTAGGATCAAGATTTCACAAGGATTTAGGAGCCATAGTGTGTAAGGATTTAGGAGCGAGAGTGCACAAGGATTGTGGAGGAAGGGATTAGGATTAATAGAGAAAGTTGAGACTATATTCGATAGAGATCAATTAGGCGTGCTGAGATCAGTTGTAGAGTTGAGATTAGTAAGGAGAAGCCTTATGATTTCTCAGATACATATTGTTGGCTGTAATGACACCATGAATTGTAATAGATCCACTTACTCAAAGAACAATCAATAAAATACCATAACAAATAAAGTAGGTTTTCCCTTGTCGGTTTCCTCGATAAAACAAGCATGTAAATTGTTGTGTGCATGTGTTTTTATCTCGATTATTTTATGTTGCATGTTGAAAGTTAAGAAACTTTGTATCTTGGTGAAAATAAATTTGGTTTCAGTTTTTAACTGTCTTGTTTTTAGCAATTGATCTATGTAGTACACATAGTTTCAAGAAAATTAACATGGTATGAGAGCCATACTCTACATAAAAACTAAGCACCATGATTGTTCAATAAGTGAACAACACAGGTCAGTTCGTAGGACTGCACTAGAGTTGGAAGAGCAGTATGTAGTTCCAAGGACTAAGGGAGGATCATTATTTGGAGGGAGCCTCTAACTTCTACTCATAGAGGGAACAAATATTAGTAATTCTAGAAGATAATGGGGTGCTAGAATTTGTGATGAACCCAAAAACTATACGTGCGGATCCCCAATAATTGATCCAGCATAACAGGAATGAAACCATGGGCAGGAGGATAATTCTTGAGGGGGTAAAATACCATAATATCCCTCATCTCCATGGGAAGACGACAACAAACAATATCTAGAAAGTCATCTTGGATTTATATTAGGGATCCAATGATGTCAAGAAGCTTGCTCTGAAGGATAAGCTAAGAAATATCTGAATGAGCAAAGGACAACCCATCATTACATACCATTATAGGTTCATTTAGGTTTTGGATGAGCCAGATGGAGTGGGCGAGACTGTAGAAAACTAAGACCTTATGAGTATTTCATTACTGGGACTTCATAAGTATTCGGAGAAGTTCCAACATGAATTCAATGGCAAAGAAAATATTCCCATCTAGGAAAGGTTATGGGGAGAATACGTCTAAGAATAAATATGGAGGGGGACAAGAGTTGAAGGTTCATCAAAGAAAGAGGACAAGCAAAATTTTTCCTTGGAAGGGAAAGGTAGAAAAGCCAAGGGCTAAAATGGCCAAGGGAAAACTAAGTATAGTCATAATGGTGAGAAGAAGAAGAAAGACCTAAGAAAGATCAAATGCTTCCATTGCCACTAGTTCAGACATTATGCCACTAAGTGTCCTAATCTAAAGAAGGGGTTTAGTAAGGACAATGTGACTGAATCAACTGAGGTCAATTTGTTTTCTTCTCAATTTGATAAACACTTCTCATTGATAGCTTGCATGGAAAACTCTGTAGGTAGAAACATATGGCACATTGATTCTAGAGCATCCTTGCGCATGACTAGGAAAAGGGAATATATCACCAACTGAAGGAGAAGGACATGCAGTTTTGCATTGATCTAGGAGATGATGGTAAGTACTTGAGTAGGGGAGTAGGTATTGTCATTTTTGAGAGGGATTCTAGTATCTCTGTCCATTTCATGGATGTCCTTTATGTTCTAGGCCTTAAGAAGAACCTTATTTTTGTTGCTACCTTAGAGGACAAGGGTTATGATGCCATTTTTATCAAAGGTAAGGCTTACCTCAAGCACCTAGCTTATGGATCCATGAAGCATATAGCATATTGGTGTGAGGATGAAGAATATTTACATGATGCAAGTTGATACATGTGCAACCTTGAGCAACAAGGCAAGAAGTGCACAGAGAAAATATGTGGGGGAGATTTGGCACAGACACATGTGACATTTACATCATCAGGTGTTGAATATCCTTCAGCAGATATTCATAGAGCTACCACAATGTAAATTTTACCATCATGATGTGTGCAAGGGGTGCACACTTGAAAAGTATGCGAAGTCATCTTTTCATTGCTAAGACAATATAGCCAAAGGGATTTTGGAGTTGATACATTCAAATGTACATGGCCCCTTCTCTTCTTCATTCCTCATGAGACACAGGTACTATGTCAATTTCATAAATTACTATTCTCAGAAAACATGGATCTTCTTTATGAATAAGAAGGAGGATGTCTTATCTGAGTTCACGGAGTTTAAGGCCTTGGTGGAAAACCAGACCGGGAAGAATATCAAACCATGGAGTGAAAATGATGGGGAATATATCTCCATTCTCTTCATAGACGTGTGTGCCAAGGAGGGCATTAGGAGAGATCTTATAGCACCCCATAACACTCAGAAAAATGGGGTGGTTGAGAGGAATAACCACAACATAGTTTGAGTGGCCAAGGCCATGTTGCATGACCATGGGTTTCCCATGACCTTGTGGGGAGAGGCATGCAACACTGCAGTATTTATGCAGAATGGGAGTCCACACCAAGTGCTTGGATGAGTTACACTAGAGGAGGATTTCACAAGAAAGATGCTTCATGTTTCTCACTTTCGCATCTTTGGCACCAAATTTTATTGTTATGTGTCCAAATAGAGCAGGAAGAAGCTGGAGCCCACAACTGAATAGGGAATTTTCATTGGTTATAGTGAGACATTTTAGACATACATGGTTCATTTGCCATCACCCAAGAAGACAATTATCAGGCAGTAAATGAGGTTTGAGGAGGATAGATATTTGATGGAATCCTTGGAGCAAGAATAAGTTAGAGTACCTAAGGAGGAGCTACTCACTCCCAATCAAGAACATCATCTAGTATCATAGATTGAGTTACAACCAAGTGGTAAGAAGGCCATATTATGGGATGACAAGGATTCATTGCAGGATTAGGAGGAGAGACAAGGACAAGAGGAGGCAACCACTCAGTCAATTACTTCCAGCATGGGGAGGAAGAGATAAAATTAGACTTTAGAGGTTGATTCGAGAGGCCCAAGAGAAAGTTGAGACTTGTATCTCTATGTGCATGTAGACAAGCAGCCAGAGAGGTACACTAGATATATGGTTTTGATGACTAAGTCATTGGACATAAATCCTTCTTGTTATGAGGTGGAAACCTCTCAACAAGTTTAGTGGGATGAAATGATGGAGGAATATTTTGTTGAAAATAATACTGAGAGGGGGGGTGAATCAGTATTATCTATTTCTTTTAACAAATCTTCCTTATTTACACTTTGAATTATTTTTGCATATCAGTACCATAAAATAATGAGCAAGAAAAACAGACAGTCACATCAAAGAACACCAGATATACGGTGGAAACCCAATGTGGGTGAAAACCACCTGCTGCAATATGTCTCTATCTTCTTTCAAATTAGAAACTCCTTTTACAATGGTCTTGTATTGGTGCAGTCCTTTGCCAGTACGCAGGCTGCAACCTGCAGAGAGCTACAACCCTCTCTCGTTTTCCAGTCTCTCCTGGAAGGGAGCTAC
>APFE031363149.1:294330-332322 GCA_000404065.3 Pinus taeda
GGGTACGCATCTTCTGAACTGTTCTCCTGCGTACTTATTAATTCTCATCATATTGAGAGCCATGCCATGGGTGTTGCCATCAAGTACAACATCTGTAACATATAACCATACCAGAAACATAATGCCAACATATTCCTCCATCATGAATAATTATGTCTAGGATATTGTGTCATGACGAGAGGGAAAATTAATGGTAGGCTCACATTGGGTGTACAAGGTGAAGCATAGAGAATATGTGAGTGTGGATAAGTAAAAGGAAAGCTTTGTGGCTAAGTAATTCTCACAGGTTGAGGCATCGAATATGATGAGATTTTTTTCATAGTGGCTTGTTATTCATCCATCAGGATGATTTTGGAACTTGCAGCTCAGATGGGGTAGAAGATCCACCAGATGGACATGAAGAAAACATTCCCCAATGGGGTGGTTGAGTAAGAGAGTTATATTGAGAAACCAAATGGGTTTGAGACCTTTTGCAAAGAAACTAATGTATGTTTGATAAAGAGATCTCTTTATGGGCTTAAGCAAGCACCAAGAGCATGGAACATTCACATTGATAACTACCTTCAAGGATTGAGATTCACTAAGAGTGAGGTAGATGCCAACCTGTACTACATCATGGTTGTAGGGGTTCCAGTCATTATAGTGCTCTGTGTTGATGATATTATCTTGATTGGAGCAGACATATTGATTCAAGATTGCAAGGAAAATATTACAAGGGAGTTTGAGATTAAGTACGTAGGTCTTATGCACTATTTCCTTAGGCTGGAGGTATGGCAGGGTGATGGGGAAGCATTCTTGTGGAAGGGGATGTAGACTATAGATATCCTCAAGAGGTTTCATATGCAAGATTACAGGCTCATGACCACGCCTCTAGTCACAGGTGAAGAAGACACACACTAGCAAAGAAAAGAAAGTAGATGTTACATTGTCCATGCAACTCATCAGGTCATTGATGTAATTTGTCAAGACATTACCTAATATGTGTTTTACAGTGAATTAGTTGAGCCAGTTTATGATGGATCCTACCAGGGTTCTCTTGGTTGTTGTGAAAGATGTTTTGAGATATCTCAGAGGCATGAAAAATTATGGATTATGGTATATATAGGTTGATGGAGTGAGGCTTGATAGCTTCACATATGCAAATTGGGAAGAGATCTCTCCATATCATAATATTACTTCAAGTTACATCTTCAGTATTGGGTCAATAATTGTTTCCTCGTTTAGCAGGAAGCAAAGCTCCATTACACTCAGTTCAGCAGAGGTCGAGTACATGTTCTTCTATTTTGGTGGTGTGTGAAGCTATCTGGATGAGGAAGTTTCTTGTGGGACCTTTCACGAAGGGGATGGATCCCATAATGATGCATTATGTCAATCAAAGTTGCATTAAGCTCCCTAAGAATCCAATATTTCAGATTGCTCCAAGCACATCGAGATTAGGTACCATCATCTTAGGGACTATGTGCAAAAAGGGATAGTAAATCTACCATAACTTCCAACATATGAGTAGGTTGTGAATATCCTAACGAACTCCTTACTCAAAGGAAATTTCATGTTTCTCATAGATAAGTCGGGAGTTTTACATAATACCTTCTTTGCTAAAAGGGAGTGTTGAAAATGTAGTGATGGAAGATATTTTGGCTTGTACCTTAGCTTGTGAAGACCATGAATTAGTATTTCTATAGCATGAATGTGAGTTCATGAGATAGACCTTAATTACGGTGAGTTAATTTCTAGTTTACTAGAATGGTCATCAAGTTCACATGCATAGTGTTGGAGCTTCTGTTAGTTTGGGTCTTCTTCAGTCAAACTGCAGGATGAGTTGGTAGTGACAAGTTGAGCTATAATGAGTTAATACGTCATTATTGAATAGAGATAGAAAGATTTGAGTTCTTATTCAACTCAAATCACAACTAAAGGATGTCAAGGGAGAACTCGAGCTTGTTAACTGAGAGCTAGTCTAAGTGTAACTGGGACTTGCTCCAATTAACCAGTAAAGGAAACTTGTGACACTAGTGTGAACTGGAATTCAACTTAGCCTCCTTGAATACATCAAATTATATCTATAAAGAGGACGAAGAAGGCACAAGATCACAGTTCAATTCTTTATTATGGAATGCACATCAGTTGAGGATTAATAGTGCACATTGATTTAGGAGCCATAAGTGTGAATAGTTTTAGGAGCCTGAAGTGTACATAGATTTAGGAGCTTGAAGTGTGCAAGGATTAAGAGCCATAATGCTCAGGGATTGGGGAATAAGGGATCAAAATTCATAGAGAAATTCAAGACTATATTCAGTAGAGATCAATTGGGAAAGTCAATATCAATTGTAGAGATGAGATTAGTAAGGATAAGCCTTGCTTTCTTAGAGACAAATTGTTAGTTGTAGTAGTAGCATGAATTAAAATAGATTCATTTGCTCAAACAACAATCAATAAAATACCACAACAAGGAAATTATGTTTTCTATTTTAGGTTTCCTAGGTTAAACAACCGTGTCACTTTTTGTGTGCATGTGTTTTTATCTTGATTATTTTCCATTCCATGTTGAAAATTAAGGAACTCTATATCTTGGTGAAAGTAAATTTGATTTCAGTTTTCAGTTGTTTTTTTTAGTAATTCATCTATGTTGTGTGCAATTTTTCAAGAAAATTAACAATCATTGCTCTTATATTTGTAGCGGGAAGAGATTGCAACACTTTACGTGGAGCCTTTGATTTACTTTGATATCCAATGACCATCAATGTCCAAGGTTGTTTCCATCAATGACAAAGGGGGAGATTGTTTCACATAGTGTTGTCATTGACAACAACAAGATTTCATTGATGTCAAAGGGGATGCGTGGACAACATTGGCAAGATCATCCTTGATGATCAAAGAAGTAGTAGGTCTCTTCGTGAAGCAGTGTAGAAATTTGACCTTTTTCAAGGTCTCATTACATGGGGATATGGGTTCTTAAAGTTATTTGAATTTTTGGAAAAGTTAAGATGCTAAAAATATCTTACAAATAACATCATTGTGTAATGCTCATAGATACCTTTCCAATGGTATATTCTTCTTAGAAAAATTCCTCATAGATAAGATGTTATGGCCTATTGAATATCAATATTAGTTTGGGGGGGGGGGAGGGAATTAAACAACCAAACATAGGGCCAAACCCAAAATATATAATTTGTTAAACAATTTGCAAGTTTGAGACATATCTAACATGGACAGGGTAGATAAACAGTTATGGAAGTGAAAATATGTGCACTACTTAACCTAGTTAAACAACATGCATGTTTTGGTTTAATCTATGGCACTTCGAACAAATTGATAAATAGATGTGGAAAAAGTTGCACAAAATTTAACTGCTACCTATGGACAAATCAAATAGTGACATATGGCATGATTTAATTGGCAGATAAAATGGAGTATGATGATGTCATCACACTTACATGGAACCTCTAGAGGCTGCCACATGTAAGAAAAAATGACACTTTCAACCATCCAATAGGCACAAATTTGAGTGACATGTAGCCCACTCAAGATGTGCCACATGCAAAGTATGAATCATGGTGATGTCAGTAGATTGATACACACTGACCCTTAGGTCTAGGTCATATGGGCTTGATCATATGGCAAGAGTGTATGGCTCTAGATTTTATGGTTTCAAGAAAATTCAAATGGTCACATGGATGGTTGGCATTGGGTTATATGGTGAGGCCCTTGGTCGACCCTCAACTAGTGGGACCTCTACAAATTATATATATACTAACTTCGTAGCCATGAATGCTATCAAACGAGAAAAACACATGGTTCTAATTTTGTTATGAATAAAATCTCATTTGGAGGCCTAGTGTTTTATTATGGTCACAATATAATGAAGAAGTTTGGTCTCGTTCACATGTTTCTGAGGTAAATAATATGAGTGCCAAATATTGTTCACATGACATATTTTTTTTTATAAATTTGTCTAAATCTATTAATAAAACAAAATGTTACAAGGAGGCATCGGCCTCTACAGTTCAGATCTCAAAATAAGCTCTGTTTAACAACCCATATTTAAAAATGACTGCCCACCACGGGGAAACCAGTCCAAAATTGAAAAAATTTCTGCCCACACAGGGGTTATATCCCAGAAGAAGTTTATCAAATTGCACTTTAAAATGTAAGAAAAAAGCTTACAGTAAACACATAATAGACCGTTGACAAACATTTTCGCAACGAAAACAACAAAATGAAACATTGATATGGGAATCCATGAGCTCATGACTTGGAAGGAGGGTGAAAAAGGAATGACTATGTGTCTTTGGAGTTAGGAGGCTCTTCGATAATGAGACATCTGTATTCTTCCATCTCATCCTCCGTGACCTGTTGACCTCACGACGTTTCCTCCATCTTCTTGGATTGGGGTGAAGGATTGTCTTCATGATTCAACCCTCTATGTTCTGGAGCATCCTCCTGAGTACTGTGATCCCCTATATTGATTCTAGGGGTTTTCCTTTTGCCTGCAACTGTCTTCTTCGGGATATGGCTAGATGGGGCAGACGTGCTTTGAGGGATTTCTTCGAAAGCTACATAAATTGTGGAAATTATGCACGACTTGTCCAGAGTACAATTAAACTGAAATTGTGTTCAATGGCTGGGAGGTTGATGGGCCATTGCAACACTCCACAAACCTACCATTTGAGCACATCCTCACCCACTGTGGGTTGCAAGATATCGACCTGTGATGTGAGTAGAAGATGGGGAAGAGGGGGCATAGGGAGTAGAATCCGAGTGGGATGGAGACAGATTTTCCCGGCCTCTAACGCCACACCTTCAGCAGCACATACGATGCCATAGCTGAGGCATTCTAACCTGGCTTGTATGGAATGAACTAGGATTAAGAGGGGCGGAGAAAATGGTGGATTTGCTAGTGGGAGCCAAAGGAGCAGAGGTATTCTAAACAGGGCCAAGGTTAAGGTCCGAATTGTCAGAGTAAAGGCTATGAAGGAAATTGTCTGAGAGATCAGCATTCTCGTCCAAATTAGGTTGGCCTTTTCTCCCTGAAGTTGGATGCAAGCTCTGCTCAGGGAGACATGAAAGATTTAGAGGAGAATGAGTATGGGAATAACAATCTCCTACTATTACTATAGCAAAAAATTCCTGTTGCTGAGCATTGTTTTTGGTTATGGTTCTAGTTTTAGTGACAATAGTGGAAGTAAAGCCTTATTCCAAATTATGTGGATAAGTCAGAGTTTTAGTGTTTGTAATTATACATTTTAAATTATGGTGATAATTTTGGCAAAGGCAAGCCTTACATGGAAAGGGTCCCAACACTACATTTGGTAACAACATATGATCTAAACAAAGCACTAGTCACAATAATGACTTAGATTCCAAGCGAGGTGGACACGCTGGAAGTCGAGACCCTCATATTTTGAATGACACATCCATTTGTGGCAACGTATAACAGACAGGGATGTTGATTATTGGTTGACTCTGACCCACATGAACTCTTGTCCATACTACGAAGTAAGGCCCCACACCCTTTTTAGGGCTTGCACCATTAGTGTTAACAAATACCATTCAGATGGGCCACATATCAAGCCACACCATGAAGCATGTTTGGTAAGTTGTTGGGATTGTGTGTTGGTGGTCGAGAGTTTTACCTACAGCGAAACAGGTTAGTAATTTTTTTTAATTATACTAGGATTTTTGTCAAATGATTAGCAGGTTCTAGTGATCAGCATCTGAATCTGATGGCTCCATTGAAGGGCACTTGAAAATGGGTAGTTTGTCAAATATTCAACCATTTATATAGTTAATAATTATGGTTTTTATGGGTTAATGACGTCATTATTTATCCAAATTGGAACCTAGAAGAAGTTGAAGAATCAAGACTCATAGATGAATTCATTCATAATGGTTTGGCGGTGTTTTGACTCATATTTGATGACCAAAACCTCTTGTGTGTGTCGAAAAATCACAAGTCAATTGCGGGTAATTTGGATACATGAAGCAAAAAGGGTTCCAAGGAAATGTTTGAGTGACTAGATTGCAGTTACAGTTGAAGTAGAGTTTTGGGACAATAGTATGAAAACCAACATTAAAGATTGACATGAATTTCGTGAGATTTGAGATGATTTCAGCATATATGGTAGTGGTTGCAAGTTGCAATTTGTATGGCAGTAGTTGTGGTAGTGACAGAGACAATGGTAGTATTTGTATGCATTGATTTCACATTAGTACATTACATATGACTCAATCATCTATTATGATCATGGATCTAGTTTAAAAATGTGATGAAATAGAGATCAACAAGGAAGTATAAGGAGGTTGGAGCCTACTCATCCATGGGGTTGAAGCCTCAATCAAGTTGTAGCCTATGGTGAGCATATGCTTGCATTCTTCAAGGTCAGTGCCTCAATTAGATTGTAGCCCATCACAACTGACAAATTTCATATTTTGGGGTAGTTTCCTTTAACGAGTTGGGGCCTACAAACTAATGTAAAATAATTGAAGAATGAGTAGAATAAGATCTGGATTTTTTCTCCCATTTGGGTTTCCACCTAAAAAAATGTCTCCTTGTGATGTGATGCTTTCTTGTATTGTATCTATTTATGTTGCTTATGTGATGATGCATTGACAATTGATGAGATAATGTATATGATAACTTCTTAATGAATGTATGGTTAATTAAGATTAAGAAATTGTAAAATTGTATTCACACTTATTCACCCCCTCTCTTAGTGTGACATTTCAGCCAACAAATATTTCTATCAAATAGAAATAATTCTATTCATTATTTGACTAGGCTTGCTACATTCTTCCTCTATGTTGGAATGTATATCTCATAACCCTTGGATGTATGATTGTATCCAATGAAAATTCTTTTGAAACTCAAAGGTTCAATCTAAGTTCTTTTCTCATTAGGATTGTGAATGTAAATTGGACAACCAAAAACATGAAAATGTGATATCTTAGGTTACTCGTTATTAAATTATTTCTATGAAGTTTTGTCCTTCAAGATACCTTGAGGACATTAGTTCAATATATAAATCGTTGTATTGTATACCTCCACTCAAAGATACATAGGAAAATATATGGCATAAATCATGGATTTATTAGTCTTGATGTTGGATCTATTTTCCTATTTACAATCCCATTCTATTGTGGAAAGCGCTATCAACTTCCTCTTGATATTTGTTTTCCTATAAAAGGAATCAAATTATTAGTAGTTTTATACTCCTTTATCAAAGGTATGTACTTTTATCATCTTTCCTACCTAATTCTCAACCAAAGCTTTGAACTCTCTAAACTTGAAAAACACTTCATCCTTGGCCTTCATAAAATAAATCGAGTTTTTGTAAGAGGAATCATCAATATAGGAAACTTAATAGAGACTACTTGTCAATGATGAAGAAGATAGGCCCACACACATCCGAATGGATAAAGCTGAGAATCCCCTTTAATTTTTTCTCAATAGATGGAAAAGTGGCCTTTGAATATCTGGTTAGTGTATGTCGCTTGCACACTCTACTCTTCTCAACCTTGAATTTTGGAAATATTTTCATTATATAATTTTGGAGACAAAGTGATCCATAGTATAAGTGGTCAAAGTGTTTGTGCCAATCTTTCACAATTTGTCAACATCATGCAGAAAAGCATCATGCTTCAATGAGCAAGTAACTTTTGAAGCCCCACTTTTTGCACTCTTTTTTCAAAAAAATTGAACACATTCTTGGCTAAAAATTTTAATAGTGCATTATTGATCATTGAATTGAACTATACACTTCAATTTTGTGATTGTTGAAATAGAAATAATTATCTTCATTGATATTGGAATAAAAAAGATATAATGCAAGCCAAAAACATCATATAAATGCATATGGAAGAAGATGGTGCATATTAGGGATATATCACATCATCATTCAACTCCAATTGCACACCTACATATTTGTTAGTGAACTTATTGAAAACCTTCCTATTGAAATTCATGTTTCAAGTCAGTCCATTGTCCACATACCATCCAACACTTGATGTGGTGTTGGTACAAAGGTAAGAAACTATAGAGAATGATGTTTCCAAATTGGATGCTAACTCATCTACTGCAATTGTAGTTTTTACATGCTTTCCAATTTACATTTATTGCAACTTTCCCTTCCCTTTATTTTTTATGGGCATTGGCTTGTATATGTCCCTTCTTGTGACATTTGAAGAATTTCTCATGGCTTAGGTTTTCCTTTTCAAGGTTGAAATAACATATCTCCTCTTCATTACTCCTCTTGAGTCATCATCTTTTTCCACCTTTCCTCTTCTTCTTTTTATGGTCTAGTAATTCATCTACTTTGATTGACACTTTTTCTTGTTTTTCTTCTTCTTGGATACATTTGTCCCAAAGATTCTAAAAATGGTTCAGTGTTCTTTATCATAAACACATTGCAAAAATTCTTTCCATGTAGGTGAGAAGTGTTTTATTACAATGGACACTAGCTCCTCATTATCAATTTTCATACCAATTATAAAGCACCGATCTATTAGTTTAGTGATATTCATCAAATAATTATCATTGTGTTAGTATTACTCGTATGACCATGGGTCAATTTATTCTTCATGAACAACTTCTAGGAAACATTGATGCCCTGATATAAATAAGTCATTGCTTCATAAACCTCCTTCGTCGATTTTCATGAAGTATGGTATAAGTTCAATGATATTATTTGGGTAACTAGGTAGTATGTCTATATTTCTCATGTGAGTGTGGGGGAGTTTATTCTTTAGGAGTCATTTTCATGAAAAACTAAAACTCTAATATAGAGAACACAATTTCTCATGCATATGTTTCATTGTTTTTTTGTAATACGAGGAATTTGTGATCCTTCATGGAATCGAAGATGATCCTCTTTTCCTTAACAACTTTCCTCTCATACTTAATAAATTATTAAATTTCCTTTCAATTATGCTCTAAAGATCTATCTCTGCCATTAGCATCTACAACCACATTTTTAAAGGGTGAGTTTGGAAAATTCCTTTGGTTGGTCACACTCCCTAAAACCTAAAATAGCCATTCCTATAGTCCCTTGAACACAACTTTAAACAAAAAAACACAAATTAGTGAAACTAAACAACCTATCACAAGTTCAACTAACGCCTCTCACTTCAATCATTAGAGTTTCCTAGGCATCACAAACAATAGCCTTTCAAAAATATTGGAACTTCTCACATGTATGCATTTTCTCTAATCATGGGAGTTCTTTTTTGTGTATCAAAAGATGGAAGTCCTCCATTCTCAACACCCTCCCATAGGTTTTTGAATTCCTCACACACTAAACAAAAAGATTTAGCTACACAACTTCAATACCATGTTAGAATTTCACCTCATGTTAGTGTATCTACACTTATAGAACTTGAATTCTACAAATCCATCTGAAATTTTTTTAAACACCTACTTTACCTTTTTATCCAAATAAATCAGAATGTTGTAGGAAATATTCAAGAGTATAAACAGCACATATCACATCTCAAAAGGTTAGATAATTCTAGCAATAAATAAGATACTAGATATCTAAAAGCTAAATATGCTCCACAAAATTACACAAAATATAAATTTTATCATATTAGCATGGTAATTTAATTCAACGCCAAGCCCAATCTTTGCTATATGAACATAATAAATTAATAACAACTCAAAAATATATTAAATTTGAAAACTCCATATAATTTGTTAAACAACCATAAGAGAAATTAAATCTAAAAAAATAAGATCGGAACACACATTTACACTCGCTATCTCATTACCCTTCACTCTACTCAAGAGTAATGTAATTAAGCTAATGAATCTAAAGTGAATTCCTATGCTTTTTAATGAGTAATGAGTAAGAGAAGTGAATTATGAGGAAAACCTTGAACCTTAGCCAGGTCCATAAATAGAAAATAGGTCTACAAGTAAATCCAACCAATATATATGGAGTTATCGCGCCATTAATGAGCGGAGCAGTATATGTCACTCGTCTGATTTAACCAAATACATTATCAGATGGGTGGCATATACTTCCCTACCTATTAATGGAGGGATATCTCCATATATTGTTTGCCCAAGTAAAATGCTCCTACATCAACTAGGTAGGGACATGCCAACTCACTCACTTCACAAATTTTTATGTGCAAGCTAAAATTTTCCCTCCAAATTCAATGATAAATAGATATGAAAAGTGAAATCTTGAGACACATCACCATTGTTGCAACTCTCTCACATTTAGCGCTCCACATCCTGTGAAGTTATTATTACAAAGAAAGGAGAATGGGTTCCAATCAACAGGTAAAGTATCAACTCTTAGGGGATTTAATGACAAAAGTTTTCAATCACTGTTGTTAAAAAGTTAACAATTAACTAGGATTTGGATGCTTACTGGTGATCTGAAAAATTTTATACTTGAAAATGGTGATTTAATAATAAATTTTGAAGTATTACACATCAACATTTCTTTGGATAGTTTATTTTCTCCAAAAATAGTTTCCATTCACAATTCCTCTCATAAATTTTGAACTTAAGACCACTCTCCCATATATGAAGTTAGGTTCTTGAACCTAAGATCACTCAAATCAAATGGCCTACAATTTTCATGTGATAATTCATTATACAACACATTTGTGCCACTGGTGAGTGTGGAACCATGGCCAATTAACCAAAATGCACCCTTAGGACTTTTAGGTTTACCTTTATAGATAACCTGAGTCTAAGATCGAAGTTCGAAACCCAGTATGTAAGATCTAATATGCAAAATTATATGCAAGATTGAATGAAAATATGAAAAATGCAACACATTCAATTGCAGCAGAGAAATTTCATCTAGAAAGGGGTGTAAATTTGTTGGCCCATGGATTCAACAAGAAGCTCTATTTCTCTATCCTATTGCATGAAAATCTCTATCAAAAATAAATAAATTTATTCATCATTGACCGGAAGAATAACCCAAACCTAGGAAAAGAATACTCTAATCTAAAGAAGTAAAAACACTTACAAGAAGTTACTAATTAAACAAAAATCACTTAACTATTGATGCCCTATATTTCTCAACATGGTATCAGAGCTAAGGTGACTAAGTCAATAAAAATGGCATCTAATCAAAGAGACACTTAAGGATCAAGTTTCACAAAAGGAATCAAAGCAAGTTGGAGGATATCAAAGTGAAGTCGAGATCTATATCAAAGTATTAAACCCTAGATCGAAGAAGAAGCCTACACCAACAAAAATATTGTATCCTCTAAGTCATTATTAAAAGACCACAAAGACCCTCATCAATTTGAAGAGATATACAATGCAAGGTAGCCCAAAGTATAGACATCCAAGAGAATCATTTCTAGGACTAAGATCACATCATCTTGGAGAAAATCAAAACCCTAGAGGAATTTTTGATTTGCACTCATTCACCCCCAATGAAGTTGAAGTATCTTGAAGGATATTTATCCAAATAAGGCTAAAGGCATTGTAATCATCTTCAAAAGGTTACAAGGCAGTGGCCCCCTCATTTAAGTAAGGACCTCCTTATCCATAAGGAATTCATTCGAGGAGCAGTAAGACATCTTCATCTATCATCATCAACAAAGGGATCAAGTTGAATTTTTTATATTCACTTGACAAGTAAGTATCTTTCATTCTATAATCTAATTATGATAAAAATGACTTCACTTTGCAAGGAGCTCTATCAGTTGGTTGGGTTATCAAACTTCCTTGCATAGAAAAGGAGGATAGAAATAGTCCTCAAAGAAAATGAAGTCATTAGAAAAGTATCCAAACCATCCAAAAGTAAAGTACTATCTGAATACATGAAAAAATATCTAAGGGCTCAAGGGATTCTTATGGAATCTGTTAAGGATTCCCTCATAACAATATTGGAGACATCAAAAGAGATATATAATAAGATGGTAAAACTATTCTCTGAAGATATGATAAATAAGGTCGTATCACTTATATATGTTGAATTTATCAAAGGATAAAGAGTTATCTTCATAATATCTCAACTGCAAGATCTGTGAGAGATGATTTCAGATAAGGAAAAGATCTCCTTTGTTCTAAATTCACTAACTAATGAGTAAAGGTAACAAATGCCTATGAGAAATTTATTCCATTCAACAACTGGTGGTTTCTATGCAAGATAAAAAAATGATAGGTTGAGGGCGAAAGTGTTCAAACATTTGTCGGAAAGAAAAGATAACATAGATAAGATTCAATGTTATGTGCATTACAAGAAAGATAGAGAATAATCCCCTTTCACTGAAGAAGTGGAGGAAGATGAAAAGAAGGAAGTCAAAGGAAGAGGAAAAGCATTAGAAGTAAGAGCTTGTTACATCACCATAGGAAACATGAAGGATGTCTAGAACAAAATCTATGGCAGTCAACTGTGAAGGATATAGATCTTGGGAACCTCATTGAAATCTCAAGTGACACTTATGGGAAAAAGGAAGAAGTCATCTAGGACAAGGCTTATCATACATCAGTCAAAAGGTAACATCTGTTGGATAGGGATATGCAAGATATTCAAGATTCTCTGATGGAATCTTCATCATAAGGTTCACCAATCTAGAGAGGAAACAAGTGTTTCATCAAGAACTCCAACTTGTGGAATTCATGGGACGATGGTATGATGACATAAGGGTTGACATAGAACAAGGGGTTGAAGCTCTTTTCAATCAAGGAAGTTGTTAATCCTAGATGTTCTAAAGGTAAATGAGGTATGTATGCTTGTATTCAATATTATAAAGTCATGTTATATGGTTGTAGGTAACATGGATCATTTCCCTACCTTGAGAAGCATGATTAAAGGAAAGGAATCTTATCCCATGAAAGGATGCTAGAGGGCATGGGTCACACTAGATGAAATCAACATAATATCTCCTCATATGGAATATGAGGTGGTTGGAAGAAATCTGATTGGAAGTTCCTAGGAATGTCATGTGTGAAAGGAAGAGATCATAGACTATGAAACCATAGAAGAAGGAAATCAACATCTAAAAGACCAAGAATATTTGACTAGGATATCTTCATGGAAGAATTAAAGACTCTGATGGCAAAAAAAAAAAAAAAAAAAAAAAAAAAAAAAAAAAAAAAAAAAGACCCTTAAAAATATATATTCTTGGGAGATATTTCAACATGTATGCAGGATGTTGATGCCCACATGAAGATGTCATGACAAAAGACCATCACAAAGGTAATTTTGATTCAAGTGTTCATTTCTTATTTTTAAACAAATATCTGGATGGTCTTATGTAGGACCACCTAGGGAAGAACTATGGATATCTTCCAAGAAGACCATGTAGAAGGATGTAAGATCCTTTTGAAGAAGATAGCATAAAGAAGGCAGCATGACATGGAGCAAGGCTAGATGTAGACTAATGGATCACTTTCTCGTGAAAGGAATGATGACATGACTAACTTATGGATGAAAGTGATGGATGGTTTGTGCCCTATGAATAAGTCCCAAAATATGAAGATTCCATGACAAAGAAGAAATTCCTGACATCGAAGGAAGGAGTTCTTCAAGTAGTTGGTTGTCCCATCATCTCCACCTAAGGATTTGTTGTAGGTCCATGATTAAGAGGGAGCTTGGAAACAAGTTTTCTTACTTAGAAGAAACTTTCAAGCAAAAATTCCTAATCCAAGTGGGATCTTAGGTACATTCCTTTTGTAGGAATGAGTACATTCCTTTATTGGAATAGATATGTCCTCCCTAATTGAGAGGGAGAGATAGACACCTCATTCTAGTCTTCACTTGGGAAGTGTTGTAGCGGCTACAACCACCCTACAAAATTTTTCCTTCGCTTCATTTTGGAGCCTGCCTTCTTGAAATCATAGCATCTATCTTGCACTAATCAGGTTCTTGTGTTTATTGATTTTATTTGTCACTTAACAGCTTGTGTTCACTTACTTATTATGTCGACTAGCCACAAGCTAGACCAGCACTTGGTTCACATCTGATCTTTGTGATGTCTGGGAAAATTGTGCAATCCCAAAGGGAAGTCTGTCTTCCCCTCAGAAATTGCACAGAACATCCTAGTAGCTTCTCTACACTTAGAAATTGTGTAGAGCAGGCCAACAACCTTGCTCTAGAAAACTCCACAGAACATGCTAGCTACCTTGCTCCCAGAAATTTCGTAGAGTAGGAACCCCAACCTTGCTTTGGACAATTTCACAAATCCTCCAGGTAGTGAGTTGAGGCTCAAAACTATTTTGACCCAGTAGACAACCAACCTTGCTCTAGGAAACTACATAGAACTGAGAGACAACATGAGCCACTCAACCCACAAATAGCGCAAAAATGTTTCCCCTAGTGACTATCTGTTACATGTGTCAGTAGGTTTCCCAATCCCCTCCAGAACTGTGCAATCCTTCCTTGCATGTCGTGCATCTTTTACCGAGAAAAAAAATAAAAATAAAAATAAAAATAAAAAAATAAAAAACCCTAGATTTTAGGGATCTATTTTTAGCAATGGGAGTTACAAGAAAAGTCGATTTAAGAAACTTCCCACCAAGTGTCTAGATTTGTGGCATGCCATCATAAACCTTAAGTTCACCAAATCTATTTAAACTCAAAGCTCATTATTCGCATTCGATCTTGGATCTTTTTCATTCTTGAGGCATCTAGGAACCTTTAGCACAATTGGCGCAACTTTTCCGGGTAAGTTTTTCTTTTCATGCCTTTTGCTGCTTTTTCTGTCACTTTTGATTTCTAGAATTGTGTGAGTGTTGTTTTCCTTGTTTTATTAAATGACCACTGTTGTTTTAATGTATTTTAACTTGTATAAGTGCTATTTCAAGTTTTGCATTGCATTTCCTTAGTGTCGCATCCATAACACCATTTTTGCAGTCACAGTCGTCGTTGCAGTGACTCTCTTCAAGAGCTTCATTGTTCTGTCATTTAACTAATTTCTTCTCCTACTTGAATTGCATGCACGTCTATTCACTTAAATCTTCACCATATTTTGACAAACATTCATTCCTTCCCATTTTTAGGTTGCCCTTGGGCAGATCTAGCAACCTTGGCCCGGATCTTACTTCTCCCGGCATGCACTACACATTCTTGATAGTCAAGGCTTTGCCTTGACTTCAGGAATTGCACACAAGCTGCTCACACTGGCTCCTAGTTGTGCTCTATGCAATCCTGGGAGGTAGTGCCCCAGTCCTTCCCACTAGGATTGTGCAATCTGCTGTTCGAGCTAGCAACCTAGCCTGACTGAATTGCGCATTCCATAGTTCTAGTCAGCAGTCAGTCTCTCTCAACTGCACTCTACACAGTTCCAGTCATCATTCAGCCTTACTGGCAACTAGGACTTTGTAATCCGTAGTTCCAGATGACAATATCCCAGCCTCTCTGAGTCAATGTTGTACAATATTTCCCAACAGTCACCCATTTTGTTGCCCGATTCATTCTCGAATTACTTTATGTTTTCAGCTAACATTGGCTTGCTATGAGTGTCTTCTCTTTCTCTAGGTACCACAAGTTTTTGACCATCTTCTCAGCAGTACAAGTACCATTGCCTCCAAGGGAGCTGGATCAAAAGACACAATTGAAAGAAGTACTGTAGATGTGGTCGATCAGGTGTCTATGAGCTTTCCCGTGTACATAAACACACACATCTTCATTGAGAAAGGCTTAAAGATCACATGGAAATACATCAACACTATTTTCACAAACAACTTTGAGGAGAATTAGGAGGACCGAAAAGTCTATGTCAACATTCGTAAGTCCGGATTGTATAAGGTTGCATGCAGGTATCCTGTATTCCCATGCGCATATATGATACACTAGATTGTCTCACACACTGATCTTGAGATGATGACACTGAGAAGTGTCAGTGGAGTAGAGTTTGCTACCTTCAGGGGGAAAGTTATTATCATATGTATCATATTCCACAATAGATGAACAAAATGGCTGCATGGTTCTACACTCCCAATAGTGACACAAACACAAGAAACATCTTGAAGCATTTGGTAAGGGAGCCATCAAAGTTCAGGATGACACCCAACCAGATCTATAAGACAAAGACACTCAAGAAACCTTACCAACTCTTGGTCATATTTGCATGTCACTTGTATGGAAAAGATAATACGAAGACCTTCATGTAGATTTGGGTTGTTATGTTGGATCAGAGGGCAAGTGAAGGAAAACATTTCAACTAGTCCAACATGTTGGCTCTCCAGCTAAAAGTGGATGCATCAAATGCTCGGAGTCCACCCAAGGATCATCAAGCAAGATTCTTCATGTCTTCCTACTTTCTTGATGCAATTTGTGCCCATCAATAGTTTCATAGCATGGGTTGGGCATGGACACCTTCAAAGAACGTTGTGAACATATATTGCAAGTTTTTCTCAGAGTGCAGCTACTGAGGAGCCATGGTTAGACTATCTGACTACTTCATTGCCCCTTTGTACATGATGATCTTTGAACAAGATCTTCCTTGCGTATATCGGGAAGAAATGGTGGCATTGTTTAACATTGCATATTTGTACACCTCACCCAATGACACCTCCATCAGGATGTACAACATAGAGAAGGCTCTACATTTGTTGTCGAAGTTTGCCATTGAAAAGCTGGTCATGTAGGAGGTTTCATACCACATCTTTATAGGGTTATCAGCTGGATTTCACATGAAGAAGAAGGAAACATGACCTATCCTTCCTTTGCAGACTAGGTTGTACGTGATCTAGAGTTTGAAAGAAGTGGATGTTGAGGTCAAGGAATTCAAGAAGTTTCATTTCGACACCAATAGATTCAATCTGTATGATCCACATAACTTATGTAGGGACCATTGTTCGAAAGTGTACTATCCTTGGATCCACGGGGCATGTCATTGGCCAGAGGAAGACCCATGGAGATATTGTTATAACGCCTCCAGGCTCAATGAACTAGTCACCATTGTAGTAGAGTGGCTAGTAGCACTCAAGGCAGTGGTACAATAGGAAGTAGCAAAAATAGCAGCAGCAAGCAACAAACCTACGCAAGAAAAAAGAAAGAGGAAGATTTTCATAAAGTGCAGAGGCAAAACAAAGCTACAAGTTTAAGGAAGATCCACTTGTGGAGAGAGTAGCATTGGAGATAGAAGCAAGGAGGTGATAGCATGATGGGACAGGAGCATAGAAAAGGAGAGATAAGAAAATATTGGAAGAGACGGAGAGGAAGCTGCAAGAAGTAGAACAAAAGATCAAAGAAGAATAAGAGTTGCACAAAAGAGAGAAGGAAGCGCAACATGAACAGGAACAAGAATAGGGGGAAGTGCAAGGCACACAGACAACACAAATTATGCCAATATAGGTTAAAGATTTAGGTCTAGTAGCAGATGAGGAATAGGGTGAGTAGGCGCAAGAACATGAACTTTGTCAGTAGGATGAACCAGTAGTAGAATATATGCACACGGAGATGGAACAGTCGGAACAGGACCAGGACACTGACCTCATGCTAAAAGCAACTAAGGTCACCCCATAGGCTTCACCAGTTCCAGAAGTAGACCAAGTGCCAGGTGAACAAGGGGATATTGTTCTCCTTGAGGATAATCTAGTAACAAATGTGTATAACATAGCCTTTGATGAGTCATAACACAAAGTTGTACAAGTAGGTAGAATGGACATCCCGGATGAGCATGCATCACCTATGCACTTTGAAGAAAGAGTGACTATGTCAGATGTGTGAAGACATCCATCTACCTTAACTAATGCTACAAAGGCTTATGTTGAAGTCACGAGCTCAAGTGTGAAGTTCTTGATAGCAGAAAATGAGTGCATGGCTAAGGAATTCCAAGTAGTCAGGAAGAGAGAGGAACAATCAAAAGGATCCACTAGAGAAGAGATGAAGAAAGTGATACTTGCTGAAGTATCCACTCTTTAGATAGTCACGTGGAGACTATATGATAGGTTCATCACCATGCACAAGGTAGTTTTCCATCTACATGGTCATCAAGAGTACTACACAAAGATAGTGCGAACACTCACAGACATACATGTTGTTGTTGATCATGTACAAACATGGACAATGAGGTACAAGGGAGCCCTGCTTCACTTACACAAGATGATGAAGCTGCAGGTAGAGTTGGACAAAGCATGCATCTAGAGACTGATATGGAACTACGAGGAACTCCCGCCGCTCATTGTTGGCTTGATGGGGCCCGACTGAGGTTCAGAGTTAATTAGCCAAACAAATCCCTACACTACTAGCCCTTTCGGCATTAGCCAGTGGTGCGTGGAATGAAGTCTCACCTCAAGGAGTATGGGGGGATGTTGGAACCAAGTTTCCGCACCATGGAGATGTTTGAGGGATCAATTTAGTCCAGTTGTGAATACCTTCACGTAGATCACTTTGTGCACTATCTTGACCTGCGATACCTCTGCGATCTATTGCAACGGCCTTTAGACAACCCTCACCAGGGGTTTGGGTGCTTTCATGCTGCTATGGCAGCGATCTATGCTATTTCCCCAAATTAAACTGCATATCTTACTTATCCTCTTACATATGTTAGTTAACTTCGCGTAAATAGATATAGATACTTTATCTCACACTTACTTAATCAAGACAATCATATATGTTCGCGCATCATATAAACAACATAAATGTAATTTATACCCAATAAATTCAATGCAAAAAATAGTAAATAAATACAGAGGAATGGTATAAAACTTCTCTTTATTAATGCTTCAATCGGTTACAGCCTCAACCTGCCTTGCGTATTCAGCTACTCGGCTCTGCGCACTCAGCAGCAGAGCCTTCTCCTACTCTACGACCCAAAGACTCGACTCTACACTTCAGACCAGACTCAATTCTTCATCATTTCTCTTTCTATTTATATTGTTATTGCTAACTTACAACTTAGAGCCTTGCTCTATTTATACAATCCCATGGTCCACGGATCATGGGTAGATCTCTAAAGTCAACATTACATTACAAAATTGAGGGTGGAAAACCCTATGACTCATTTACTACTTCGCGCTCTGTGCCCACAAATTGTGGGAGTCTTTATAGCACATTTACATCTTTTGACCAAAGTTTGGGCTCTTAGCCCCAAAACTTCCATTGGGGGATCTCATGCTCAATAGTCCCCCAACACAAACATCATGACTTGCCCTCGAGTCACTTTGTCGGTGCGCAGATATTCACATAGAGACTGCCCAACTCTGCCTGGACTATTGCAAGATCGACAGCACACTAAGTAGCTGCCTGCTTTACCTCTTGGACGCGTTGTTCAAAGACTATTGTGTCTGAACTGCTGCCCTGCACCTGTTCCTACATTCCCTGCATTTATGTGAGCTTGGCTTCAATTGAGGCTTTAATGATGAACACCTCATCGATCCATGGTTGTACGGATGCCTTCAAGACAATTTCCTTATGTCATGCAGTGCCTACCTCCTCCTTGAGCGCTTTTTCCTACTGCATTCGTGCGAGCCTCTATGTAAGGGTCACCGTCTATGCAGTCCCTTTTATGTCATCTTATTGTTGCTGCAGCTTGTGCACCTTTGTTTCCAGGCACTGTATGTTCGGGCCATCCTATAGAGTGGTGAGGACCTCAAATGATTCTTCAAAACGTTTAATGCAATCCTTCACTGCACTGCTGATCTCCGCTATTCCTGCTGTAATGGCGCTAACGCACTGCTATTTCAACTTTGGCGGAGTTAAAGGCTTCGCCTTCAATTGCAGCTCAGCTATCTGAATGTTCAACTCTACCTAAACCTTAGCCATCTCTTCTTTCACCTCGCACACCCCTGTTGCTAATCTCCAGATGCACTCCTACGTTGGTGCCTCTACTGGGATGGCCAACTTAGGGACCATCTCGCAGGCCTCTTCAACCACCTGCACTAGCTGCATGTTCTGTGTGATAACCTCGTCACGCTGCAGGCTTAGTTGTTCCATATTAATTCGTATCTCACTCATCACCTAGATCGAGTGATTCTCCTTGGCCCACAGTTTTGCAGTCACTCCATCTTGTAACACATAAAGTGTCTCCTGAGGGAGCGCAACCATGTTTATCCAAACTCCCTTCAATGCACTGACCATAGGCCTGTCGGCCTCATTTTCTATAACTAGTGCCTCCTCCGGTAGCACTATGGTGTTGGTCGTGTAGGTGCACAACATTTCCTCAGCTGCGACCGTGCCTATTGCGAGGTTTGTCGATAGAGTACCAGCTTGAGGAGTTCGCACCTGCAACTCCTGTATCTGTGTCCAAAGGGCCCCCAACGCCATCTAATTTTCCTCTGCGAACTGCTGGAGGGCCTCCACGGTGACGTCATGCACTGTCTCCCCTATATCATGTAGATCCCCTTCCGTGAGGGTGATCGAGTTGAAAGAAGTCTTGGAGGCTTTTGACTTCTTTTGTGGCCCCACTTGCTCTCTCAGGCACTATCGCTTCAGCTATGTGGATGCTATCTATGGGTCCATGCCACCTTCCTTTGTTTCGAGCTCCAATTCAAGTGAGGTTGACTTCTTGCCCTTGCGCTCCTTCTTTGTTGCCTTCTCAACGTCCTGCACCACCTGCTCCTTTGTTGTTGTTGCTTCGTTCCTCCTCTTCTCTATCAATCGCATCATTCATGGTTTTTCCTCCTCCTTTTTCCTTTGTGCAGTTGACTTCTCTAATTCCACCATGGAGATGGATGGAGCATGCCACTCCAGCGGTCATGACTCAAGCACGACAAATATGACATCGTCCGTGGCCAAGTAGGGGAGCTCATTCCATTTCTTCACAAGGTCCTTGCGTGCCCTGATATATACATGATGGAAGTTCACCTTGAACTTCGTGAAGCTCTGTAGACTGTTATAAATAGTGGGTGATAACCGTAGCTTGCGGTTAATCCCTATTCTGATGTTCATCTCCATGAACACCCAGAATATCTTGTTGTCTCTAATTCTATGCGAGTCTTTAGTTTCCCAGAACAAAGCGTACCTCACTACCTCTGGAAGATCCTTTGCAATCATGGGGAATTAGCTATCCTCGTGCAATTCCCAATCCACTAGCACTATGGATAGCAGAAGCCATACATAGTGGAAAGTCTTCCCTTGTTCCTGTGCCTTGCGACAATTCTCCAGGAACTCCTTGCAAAAGTACTCTGACCAGTTAAACTAGACCCCCTTAGCGCACTGTGTGGTAAGTGCAACCACTGGCGTAGGCACCTCTTTCGTGCGACACTTCCGCATAACCTTCCCAACTACTATCTGTGTCACAACTCTGACTACATTATTGTTGATACTAGAGATCGCGTACCCCCTCTTCTTCTTCTCCAACTTAAATTTTTTCTTCATGGCCTCCGCGATGGCAACCACTTGTGTGGCTCTAACTCTATGACTCTTTCCGCTGTATTTTTCTTCAGCCACATTAGCTGCATGGTTGCCAAGTGTGGGAATTTCTCATGGTTCGTGAGATTCCAATCTTCCAACTTTAGATCGACACACATCCTAGTGGGCTCCTTCAAAAATGATATCATCAGGGAGCAACGGAGTCTGCAGAGAGCTTTTGCTCTCATCTAGGTCCTTGGGCACCCTTGCTTTCCCCTTCTGTGCAGGAACATACGGCGGCAACTTAGTCAGAGGGTCCACACCCTAGATTTCTTCTTCCATTTCTTCTCTGTCATCCTCTTCCACCAAGATTTCCTCCAGGTCTTTCTCCTCCTCATCGGCTTCCAAATTAATCGCCTTCCCCTTTTCTTCCATGGTCAATTTAGTTCTCAGCAAGCTTCTAGGGGACACGCACACTGATACCATAGGCTGTTTGTCTTTCTTGGGCCTCGGCGTGCACGATGATTTAGGGATTTCTACAACTATCCCAATGCTTTCTGGGGCGTCTCTTTAGCGGTCATCTCTCTGATATCCATGGCTTCCTCTGGCATGGTCATACTACTGTTCCACAAATCTCTCAATGGTTCAGGTAGGTGCTCAAACAATGCCTTCAACTTCAAAATATCGAACAAATTTGGGTTCATGAATATCTAGACACACAATAGTTCAATTCTCAAATTGCAAAGTGTTGTTTTCTGGGCAGCCCTTTGCAATTTATAGCAGCTTTTGAATTCAAATTCACCTATTCACTGCAAATCCAATCCATTAATGCTCCCTTTGCAGGAGATTTTCCCAAATCTATCCCATAAAGTTTGCCTTAAATTCTTGCCGCCTGCTCCATTTGGTCTCAAACCAAGCATCACATCATGAATATTGACTATAACGACCACTTTCTAGCCAACATTTGTGGCACCGCAGCTACCCTTGCATTGTCACGGACCCTGTGACACCTGCTACTACGTGCAGTCCTGACATTGAACGACTCTTGGGCAAAGTAGTTTATAGTCCTGCGCCTCCTTTCAGCTACCTAGAGCACTAAGACTATGCTTCCTGTGGCTGGTCAATTGGTTGGTCCACCTGTGTACAGCTTCAAACAACTTCCATTCACTTTCCTTGGGAAGAGTTCATTATTTATCTTCTCCGACTATACCACACTGCCATCTTTGATTTCCTTAATAACATACGGTCCCATCCCATGCAGAAAATTGAGAAACTCTGGGTGGTGGTCCCCAAGTCTATCAATGTAATCGAGCTTGTCTTGCTTTATCACTATGGTTTTTCTATCAAGAAAGTCCTTATTTATTCCTTCCTCAAGCTTCTTGACTTCCGCTTCCTCCATGGCACTTTTCTCCCTCAACCGAACTCTTCCATTCATGAGTTCTTGGAGCCTAAGATCACCCTACTCGATCTCCTTGTCGATTCCCAACTGTTCATATTCGCGCTCTTTTAATGGTGCAAGCCTTTCTTCTAGGGCTCCATGCTCTATTACCCCTGCAAGCACCATGAGGCACAAACTAGGCATGATAAACTCCATAGGTATTACTGCCTCTACTCTATCAACCAACCAAAAAGGCATCTATCTGAGTACGCAGGTCCCAACCACTTCACTGCATGTTGCATACTTTGTTAAATTCTTTTGTGTGGATAACCTTTTGCGGGATTGTTCTTCCAACATATTGTCTATCCAACCTTAAGAGCCAACTGCACATCTTCCCCCCCAACACAAGTATTGACCATACCTCTCAGCACGGAGTTCTTGAGCATCTGCATAGGTTGTTTTCCATATGTCGGCATCCACCTGGCTAGATCTGCACATGGGTTATCCTATCCATCATAATTTTCTGTTAGTCGCATCTTAGGCTTCCCAAAATGCATGCACATCATTCTCCTACATTCACGCTAGTCTTCAATGCTCCCTTTGTGCGTACCCGACCACCTTGCGGGCATAGCGCGCAGTACCCAATTCAAAGCCTGTAAGTGTTTCTTTTCTAGCACTTCTCTTTCAAATTTATCCCAGAAAGTATCTATCTCATTTAACCCACCATAAGTAGGCAGATCCCTTCTATTGATACGCAGCGTAGTGACCTTGTCATTATATTAGAATTCAGTGTAGTCACCTCATGTAATTGATTCTGCCATAACTCTGTTTCCTCATCTGGATCCGAAGTACAGGAGCTTTTTCACTTCCATGAGACCCATCCATCCATGGTAGGATTCGCCCAGTCCTAGTTTCACACCTTTATCTTGTAGATGTAGTCCAAATCATCATCGCTTTCATCGTCACGCACCAGCTTTGTATAGCGCAATCCTTCAGCAGGGTCCAAAGGTATAACTACGTGTGGTGACTTCTTTTCAAAAATCACCTTGTGCTTCTTTAGATTAATCACTCCATTCATGTCAGTGACCCAATCAATTCCTAAGAGCATGGGGTAGGGATTGTTATCATCAACAATCTCTATTACTTCAAAGTCTGCTAGCGCACTTGCTCCCTCAATATCCAAAGTGCTTCCCTGCAATCACCCCATGGGTATTATTTTCTGCCGCTTCACCCTTCGCAGCTAAATAGGAGACCATTGTAGCGTAGGCCTCCCCATGTGCTCCCATGTTTGCTTCGGCAGAACATTCGCGTTCGATCCTAAATCTAGAATTACTTGGTCCATCTCATATTCTCCAATCTGTGTGGTTAACCTCATTTCTCTTCCTGTCCTCATTTTATGCTTTCCAATCTTTTGGACTACGCATGTTTCTCCTGGAGCCGTCCCAGCGCATCTGTTAATGAGTTCATGTAGTCACTTTACAGCCTTACTATAGCACAGTAGCTTCATGCATGTTTCTAGGAATGTCGTAAGCATAGATGGGTCCATTTTGGGCTCTAGTTTATTCCTGAAGTGGAGGCATCAATGAAGCTCTTCTTAACTTCCATGAAGGTTTTCTTAGTGCACTCCAAATTAGACTCTGCTTCTATCATCGGAGCCTTGTGAACTCAAGTACTATCTTCGGGCTATTTTCCTTTATCATCTCCCATCGTGATTCCATTTTGGAGCACAATGTTCACATTTGGATCTTCCCCGTGTTGCTCAGACCTCATCATCTACAAGGTCTGAGTTGGGGGAGGCGGTAGCGCTCCCTTGTCATGTATCCTAGATATCAGTGTGGGAAAATCTTCTGTCTGATGATCAAACAAGGTATAATATAGATATGATGGACACGTTGGGTTCATACAATCACGAAAATAATGTCCTGGCCCTCCGCAATTGTAGCATATTAGCTTTCTGTGACCTCTTCCAGGTCCTCCTCCACCTTTGCCTTATCCGCGTCCCTGAAATCCTATTCGCACCACTCCTGCGTTCTGGTCTAGGGGTCACGTTTCAGCCTGAACCTTGCAGGTGGAAGTTCCATCCATCATTAACTCATAGCTTCTACAAGTGTGCTCATCGTGTCCTACTGACCTACAAAAGTTACAGAACAATTGTTGTGAATTTTGTATATACCTCTGTAACAAATCACAGTTGTCCATAGTGTGTTTCCCTCCTATTTGAAAAATTGTGCACCATAAAGGGGGTGTCACGCTAGGTCTTGCATGTTCTTCTAGCCTTAATGGCATCAATCCTCCTCCCACAAGGTAATTCTCGAACACCGGGCAATGGTCCTTATCATGACCCTGACGCTTGAATTTTACGCATCATACCTCTTCGTGCACTTTTGGGCTAGTTGTCCTGTCCTGTTTCAGACTCTACATCTCAAGGCATAAGTTTTTCAACTACGCGTGGATCTACTAAACTCCAAAGTTAGGATCCTGAATCAGGGTCTCATGCAGTCTCATTGTAATCTCTAAGGCCTCTGCCTAAGTCGTTAACTTTTGTTGTGATAGTGTGCTCCTTAAATGTGGTGTTAATGATGCTACAAACCATTCACGATGTTTTCCATACGTCAGATTCATATTAGCTTCAGGAATCATACACTTCAATATCTGATCCAACTCCCAAGGAGTTTCTCCAGGTAGCATCATGATTTCTTTGAACCCAATGATCGACTGTGCTTCAGACTTCAACCTGCTAAATTCTTTGTTTAGCATTGGTTGGATATCTGTGATTCCTGCATTCGGATTATCATTGGAGTGCTTAATATATAGCGCGCGATCCTACGGAGTGTTGACCAGTGTCACTTTCTTTATATTATCATCTATAACTCCCTACACTTCCCATACGTCTCTTATCATGAACAAAACTAGTCCTGATCCTGATTTCCCACTCCCTTGAACACAAGCAACTTTATTGTGCCTGCCATATTGACTCATGGTGGCAGCGAAGGTGGTATGGGTGAAGATGGAGGTGAAGGCGGTGAAGTTGGTGGTGGTGTGGGTGGAGGTGTTATGCATGGAATCATCTGCCTTATCAAATGGATTGCACTTCACAGCGAGACCTTCGTGAGCTCTTCCTCATCCCCTTGCATAGGTGAAATCAAAGGGCTATTCTCTAGTCCCTTACTTCCTTTGTTTCTGTAGGTTTTTTCAGTTTGGAAAGTATCTACCACGAACTCGGTAATGAATCCTCCTCTAATCTGAATGAGCTAATGATCAACAATGTGCGTGATGTTATCTTCTGATGCTTCCAATCTACGCACCAACTCTAAGGTCCACACAATAGGTTCGTCGAGCTTCCACCTTCCTTGGCTATCTACTAGCTTCATGATCCACTCGTACAACTTAGTAGGGAAAAATGCGAAAAAGATCTCATGGATTTCTGTGTACAGGTAGCAATCTAACCACTCTTATTTTGTCATTCATGGATTCCTGTTCTCCTATGCCGCGAACTCGTGAATCCTCCTATCCAACCAACCTTCAATTTCCTTCTTAGTTGGATTCTAATGATACGATATCAGACATCTTTATGCAGATTTCGGTCCTGGCAATGGAACCATTTGTTGGCTTGATGGGGCCTAACCCAGGTTTGGAATTAATTAGCCAAACAAATCCCTACACTATCAACCCTTTCAGCATCGGCCCAGTGTGCGCGGACTAAAGTTTCACCCGAAGCAGTATGGGGGGATGATGGAACCAAGTTTCTGCACCCTGGAGATGTCTAAGGGGTCAATTTAGTCCAATTGTGAATACATTTGCGCAATATCCTGACCTGTGTACCTTTGCAATCTGTTATAACTACCTTTGCACTACCCTCACCAAGGGTTGGGTGCTTTCGCGCTGCTATGGCAGTGATCTGCACTATTTCCGTGAATTACACTACATATCTTACTTATCCTCTTACAGATGTTAGTTAACTTCGTGTAAATAGATACTTTATCTCACACTTACTTAATCAACACAATCATATATGTTCGCGCATCATATAAACAATAGAAATGTAATTTATACCCAATCCATTCAATGCAGAAAACAATAAATAAATACACAGGAATGGTATAAAACTTCTCTTTATTAATGCTTCAATTGGTTATAGAATTAACCTACCCTTTGCACTAAGCTGCAGGGGTCTACACATTTAGTTGCAGAGCCTTCTCCTATTCTACAACCCAAAGACTTGACTCTACACTTCAGACCAGACTCAATTCTTCATCATTTCTCTTTATATTTCTATTTCTATTGCTAAGTTACAACTTAAAGCCTCGCTCTATTTATACAATCCCATGGTCCGTAGACCATTGGTAGATCTCTAAAGCCAACAATACATTACAAAATTGAGGGTGGACAACCCTATGACTCATTTACGACTTTGCACTCCGCGCCCACAAATTTTAGAGTCTTTATATCATATTTACATCTTTTGACCAAAACCTGGGCTCTTAGCCCCAAAACTTCCCTTGGGGGATCCGTTCCCAACCCTCATCACCCATGTTGAGGCTTCGTATACATGGTTGTTCAGGAGTTTGGATGTCATGGTGAGAAAGTATGGAACCCCATCGATCATAACACTCACTGAAGCCAAAGAGAAGAACCAAGTCCGAATGGAGCTCGACATGTACTTTGATCAGTTGATGCACATGGACGGTAGTGCATATTTTCATATAAGTGCAGAGAACATGCAGAGATATGTCATTAGTCTGGTCGTGCATAGGACTAAGCTACAAATGTTACAGGACGAGTTGGATAGAGGTTCCAAGTCATTATACCGGAAGAGATGGAGGCAAGAGTTTGTTTACATCAATACGTCATCAAATAGTACGCAGACACCATTGCACAATACCAATATTGGCATCAGTTTGTCACTGAGGATCACAGAGAGGATGTTGACGAGTTGGTCTTTCCACAACCATTTGAGCCTTAGTGTTGTCTTATCAGGCTGAATCAAGCCTAGTTTTGTCCCATATGAGTATATTTGGAAAATGTATTATTGTTATAAACATGATGTAAAGTGAAATTCCAAGTGTCATTAGTGGAATGAAAACAGTCATATGTAATGTAAAGAGTTATATGTAATGAAGTTGAAGAGTCATGAGGGTAGTCCAAGAGTCACAAAGGGGAATGTCAAGGGTCACCCCACCCTTTGTTATAAGTAAACCTCATAACTCATAGAACTAGATTTTGGGAGCTAATATTTTGCTATGCATTGCTCATAGAAGGGCTTGGAGAGTATTGTGACGAGCCTTGGCTTCTCCATAGTGCAAAGCGAGTACATTTGTTTGGAGGAGTAGGTAGTGTTGATTGTAACATTCCACTATTGGGGCTAGTAGTTGTCATGGTTGTATATATGGATGGAACTTTCACTTTATATAATATAAAAGAGCCAAACATCTTCATGCATATGTTGTTATTGTAGTTCGACTATTCTGGTTACTTTAGCAATTTATTTTGTTTAACTTACACATTTGTGTATGAACTGTTTTTTATATGATTGTATGAATCTTGTTGAAGTCATGTTGTTGGTTTAACCCATCACTTTGGATTCTTGACTATTCTGCTTTCCAGCTTGTCATGTCATTTAGCTCGTGTGTTCCTTTCAGCCTGCATACTATTATAGGCTTCTAAGGGGCACACTTCCTTTTCCCCTTCATGTGTTAGAACCTCCCCATGCATCTCTCTTGACTCACTGCAAGGTCACATGCTTGCTTTTGACAAATATATCTTGTTTACCTATGTGCGCTATTGCAGTTAAGGCATAAATTTACTACCCACTGATGGGACTCCTACTCCAAATGGTCTGAGGTCTAGTTAGGACTTCTTATCGGGGATATATCTTGACATGTTGGCGAGTCCAACACCATCAACATTTTTGATGCTAGCGATCTGAAAATGGGGCGCTAAAGGCTTCTTGTGAGCTTACAAGAACCTCTCCCACTTTGAAAGCTTAAATTTTCCCAAGATCTAGTGATTAACCAATTGTGGAATTAATAATGTGCTTGAAAATAAGGTGTATGCTTATGTTTATTTTAAAATTGTTTATGTGCTATAAGCTTTGTTGTTTAAACTAATATAAAACATATAATAGTGGAACAATACAACAACTAAAAAACACATATAACAACAATACTAATTAGGAGTTCACCCAAAACTTTTGGGCTACATCTCCGTGAGCTCTAGTCAACTTAGCTAGGCTCTCTGGGATTATGACTAAAATACTTTTTACAAGCTCCTCGCTCAACTCCATTGGTTTACACTGAACCTATGGGTTTAGAATTCCACCTTATCCCGCTGGCTGTCCTCATTTTGCAGAAAGATCTAGGCTCCTCTGGACTCAACTCCTTCAATCAACGCTCTGAGTGATCTTTCTCTAGCTTGCACCAACTCCCTCAAAATCCTCTTAATTGTCTTTGGAATTCCTTCTTCTGTCTTCAGCCCACTCTGGACACCAACAACAGCTGATCATTGCGACGCTTTGATGTTCTGCAGCTTCACTATGGCTCCATGGCTCTCTAAAGTCTGCTTTGAGCTTTGTAGCTCTGATACTCTCAATCTCGGCTCTGGCTTTGGATTTGGCTCTCACGCGCTTCTCTCGGCCTCTACGTGCATCAATGGATCACGCGACCTCCAAGCGTCCCTTAGCAACCTTCCAACGACCTTTAGCAACAACTTGTTGCTGTCAATTGAGCTCTCTATCAAGCGTTTCCCTCAATCATGCTCTCTGGCTTCTTTGATGTATTCTCCTAACTCTGCCTCTTCCCCAGCCATTTCTCTACGTGTCATTACCCCCCTGCAACTCTGTGGCTTCTCTGAGCGTTGTTTGTTTGATTGGCCATATGGCTCTATGGATCTGTGGCTTCAAACACATCATTGTCTACCAAAAACACCCGCTTGCAGTGTGGCACAGTGATCAGTGGTCGTTACAGAGAATTCAGGGCCCTTCCTCATGCATAAACCCGAAAATGGAGAAAAATCCAATACACAGAGATTTTTCTGAAAATACACTATTGGGCGCGAAGTCTTGGACTTCAAATTCCATTAAATCACCCATATAAGCCCATTGGGTCCGCCATTTTATGGCAATTCACTATCGCATGGCAGAATTATCAAAAAAACCCAATACATAGGAAATATAAAGAAATCTCGTGTTTCTAGACTTCAAATTTTATACAATCGAGTCCATAATCCGTATCGGATCTAGCCCTTATCGGCCTATAGCTATTACAAATTGCATTAGCCCTATTATTTGGGTTCATCGATTGCCGATCACTAATTGAATCTAGACCATTGATCTGATTCCTAATTGGATGGTCCAGATTGCATCGCATATCACTATCGCATCGACCCTTTGTGTCAGGGATCATCGATCTCCCAACCGCCAATTTAATCCTGTCTGTTGATCTCATTTCCAATCTGACGACTGAGATCATGTGCTGCAAATCGATATCACATGTTGCATTCGCTACGGCCCAGGGGTTCTCTACATCACCGATGCCGATCCGTCGATTCAATTCATCGCATATCGCAATCGGCTCCGCCCGGTCCCGACATTGCATTCATGGCTACCTCTGACCCAATATGTTGGAGAGCGGTGATTGGGGGTCTCTTCCGCCTCTGCTTTAAGTCCTCCTCTTAGACCCGCTCTGATGTGATTTCCCTTTATAAGGTTTTTTTGCCATTTTTAGAAGATTTTGCCTCTTTTTCAAAGGACAAAGGGCAAATTATTTCTCTGATAGATTCTGCATCTGAGGTCTATTTTAGCCCATTCAAGTTGCAGTAGATTCAGAATGAAAATATTTACGTAATCGGACTATTTCCAAGAGCATACTTGGACTTCAACTTTCCTCTATGAGGAACACTTAGACTGAGAAGTCTATCCAAAATCCATTTTGGATCAACTAGAAAGAGGTCCATATGACAAGCTTAGTCCTCAAAGCCTATTTTTAATCTTCGCACATCTTCCATGACTAATTGTACAATTTTTCCTCCAAGATGTATATCTTATGGAAATGAGTTTGAAGTCTCAAAGGATCTCTGGAATGAATTGTCACAGAGCACATATGAAGGTGAAGGTGGAACAACCTGGCTTAGACATAGAGTTGTCTTTGTCAATCTTTGTCATAGGTATGGAATATATGAGGATTACATAAATTTCTCGTTGTTCACATTCACACTTCAAGGGCATCCACTACAATGATGTGTCACACTACCCGATCAATCTATTCACTCTCTTAATCAGTTCATTGTAGAGGTGGATTGTGCTTTCCATATTTTTTACTGTAAATCACTTAACAAAACAAAATTGGAATTACGAAAAGTCCCTAATGAATCCTTGTTGCAATTTATGGAACAATTTAGTAATCTCGCATTTCAATTCCCAGAGGATGAAATTGACTAGAAATTTCTCCGTGAAACATTTCAGTATCTTCTTCACATATCTGAAAATATAGAAGTATTAGAATCATTCAAACCCCTCCCAGCATACTTGGGTGTTAGAGCTACCAAATCTAAGACATACAAGGTTTTTGTCAGAAGTGATTGCCCATCCTCATCTCATCAAACATATCTACCCCCACAGTGTGAGGTGGGAGAAGGTGCACACCCATCTGTTGAATTTTCATATCCTCCCACCCCACCCGCTCTTGATTTCTGCATAGATTTGGCTTGCAAGGCTGTTGGTTGTCATGCTGACTTGTTCCCTCAATCTCCATCCCAACGTTATGTTGATCCTTTGGATTGTAATGTGTTGTATTCTCCCATTCTGAACTCCACACTTGTTGTTCAAGAGGATCAAATTTCCAATGGAGTTGGTGTTGAGCATCCAACTTGCACTATCATTTATGATGAGTATCTGTGGGAATATGAAGAAGAACCCACAGTGAAGGATGAACTCCTTATGTCAACACCTCATCCTCTTTTTCCTGGCATCTTTGGTGATTCTTCCATTGCTATTTTTTCATGTGAGAATTCATTCCCATATGCATCTACTTCCGATAATTCACAGAACACTCCTGATGTCAGTTTGTCATTACATAATGGAGAGGACACGTATTTCCTTGCAAATCCACTCAATATTTCATATATCATTTCCGGAAATGAAAAGGGAGAATGTTCTTGTTTTTCATCAACCCATCTGTATGATTCGTCAGATCATGAGGATGTTGATGAACATATTGAATTTTCTTATAGTGGTTATCGTGATTTCTTCACTCCTTCATTCAATCACGATGCTAATTCATTTGTTGTTGATCTCTCTAAGCTACTCATCTTTGACGATCTACCTGTTGATGAAGTCAAAACCCATCAAGCTATCGAGGAACTTCAACTTCAGTTGATGGTTATGTTGATTCCTCATTGTCTTGAGGTCTTTTTTGCTCCTGATCATAAATTTGTTGAAACACCCAAGGATCCTCATCATTCTTCTGTTTACATTAAAGACAAATCTAATTCATAGATTTCGTATCCTCCACCAAAATCACATGACCCCATCGCTCATGCATTGGAGGAATCATACACAACAAGCACTCTTGCTAAATGTAAGTTGTCTTTCTTTCTCATGCTTTCTCATTTGTCACGATCAAAAGAGTGTGCATGTTTATTGTCCACACACAATGTGATGCATAACCATGATATGTCTGTAGAATGCTTATCTTGTGCTTTTACTCTTTTTTTTATGTGGATGATTTTAAACTCAAAGCTTTTTCGTCTTCACTGTCTTATGTTTCTAGTTTGTTGGTTTACATGCTTACCTTTCTTGTTAACCACACATTCACTAATATGGTTCAACCATTGCGCTAGTGGCTGCATTGGCAATATCACTTTACGTGAATAGGCCCATGTACTATTTAATTTAGGAGTAGGAGTAGTGTTTTATTTTTATTTCTTTGTTTGCATATTTTCTTTGCTTTTGTGTTTGTGTTGCTTGCTTTCTTGCTAACTTGGTTTGCTTGTTTGTTTGTTTGCTTCTTATGCACCCATAGGTTTAGTTTTGCATGAAACCATGTGTGGCTCCCGAGACAAGAAAGGTAAAATACATGATGACTTGTACAACTATCAACACTTGGTCATATGTTGCCCTCTCTCTTTATGGAGGGATTGTTTTCTTAAGTTGATGATACACTGATGGAAAATATGTTATATTCAGAGTGAGTGTTGGTGAAAACACAACGCTTGCACTTTTAAATAATACTGTCTACTCTAATCGGTTCTCTTGGGTTAATCCTTATTAGCTCAGTCAATTAGAGTAAGGTGAGGGGGAAACCCTTAACAAGTATGTCAGAGGTATATATAAAATACTTCTCTGAAGGGATCCCTCTTCCGCCTCTGAAATAAATAAGTGCCTATGCACAGTTGTTTGAAAAATAAAAAAAATGAAAAATGAAAAAATAAATAAGGCGAAAGAAGAGAAATTCTTCTTGCGCAGAGAGATGATGCAAGTAACTCCCTTGGGTTACTGACCAAGCTCGCTGGTAGCGAAGCGATGCTTGTGTTCTTATATGACTCTATTGGGTACTATCCAGGCCTGCTTGCAGTGGAGCAACACTAGAGATGAAAATAAGGCTTTGACATGTATATTAATTGTGCACCAATATACCCCTCTTCCCTAATTGAAACAACTTAGTTGACTATTCTAACCGATCAAGAGAATGGCAAGGACTATATCTTTAAATCAAGCCTAGTGTTGAAGCCATGATGATCAAAGAATTGAACAATAATTCCAAAGGAGTTAGACTCGATTTTCATGAACAAGGTCCATACAAAGAGCTAGAGTTCTACCAGTATGTCGCCAATGTTGTAGCGCTACAACCACCATCCAAAATTTTGTCTTCGCTTCATTTTTGAGCCTCCCTCCTTGAAATCATAGCAGCTATCCTGCATTGATCAGGTACTTGTGTTTATTCGATTTTATCTATCACTTAACAACTTGTGTTCACTTACTTGTTTCGTTGACTAACCATAAGTTGACCCAACACTTGGTTCACATTCGGTCTTTGTGTTGTCTAGGAAAAATGTGCAATCCTGGAGGGCAGTCTATCTTCCCCTCAAGAATTGTGTAGAGTAGCCCAACAACTACCGTACACTCACAAATTGTGCAGAACAAGCTAGCAGCCTTGCTCTAGAAAACTGCATAGAGCAGGCCAGCTACCTTGCTCCCAGAAATTGCATAGAGCAGGAAGCCAACCTTTCTCTGGAGAATTGCACAAATCCACCCAACATTGAGCCGAGGCTCGAAATTGTACGGACCCAACAGGAAGCCATACTTGCTATAGGAAACTGTGTAGAAATGAGAGACAACCTAAGCCACTTAGCCCAGAAACAACGTAGAAGATTTTCCCTCAATGACTGTCCTTTGCATGTGCCAGTAGATTTCCTAGTTCCCTCTAGAACTAAACAATCCTTCCTTGCATGTCTGGTAGGGTTTCCTGAAAAGGAAAAAAAAGAAAAAAGCAAAAAGCATCCCTATATTTTAGGGATCTATATTTAGCAGTGGGTGTTGCATCCAAAGTCTTTTTTAGAAACTTCTTGCCAAGTGTTGTTTTTTCCTAGATTTGTGGCATGTGCATCATAAACCCTAAGTTCACCAAATCTATTTAATGGATGTCTCAGAGATCAATCTTCACATTCGTTCTTGGATCTCTTTCATTCACGAGGCATCTAGGAACCTTCGGCATAGTCGGCGTAGCTTTTCTGGGTAAGTTTTTATTTTCATGCCTTTTGTGCTTTCTTTCTCACTTTTGATTTCTCAGCTTGTGTGAGTGTTGCTTTTCTTGTTTTATTGAATTACTGTTGGTTTTTTAATGTATTTTAACTTGTAGAAGTGTTGCTTCAAGTTCCACATTACATTTCCTTAGTCACATGCATAACATTGTTTCTGCACTCACAATCATTGTTGTGACAACTCTCTTCGAGAGCTTCATTGTTTTGTCGTTTGATTGAAATTTGCATTTGATTTGAATTGCATGCATTTCTATTCACTCATATCTGTACCATATTTTCACACACATACAACCTTCCCATTTTTAGGTTTCCCTTGGGCAGATCTGGGTTTCCTTGGCCCATATCTTTCTTCTCCCAGCATGCACTGTGCATTCTTGGTAGTTAAGGCTCTGCCTTGCCTCCAAGACAATCACAGCGGGATACCCATACTGGCTCCTAGGAGGCAATGCCCCAGTCCTGACCATTAGGATTGTGTAATACACAGTTCCAGCCAACAACCCATCTTGACTAAACTATGCATTTCGCAGTTCCAATAAGCATTCAACCTCTCTAGACTACACTCTGCGCAGTCCCAATTAGCAGTAAGTCTCACTAGTAGCTGAGACTGCGTAATGTGTAGTTCTAGCTAAGAGTATCCTAGCCTCTCTTAGTCAATGTTATGTAATCTTTCCCAGCATTCACCCAGTTTGTTGCTTGATTGATTCTCAAGTTTCTTTATGTTTTCAGCTAACATTGGCTTGTCGTGAGTGTCTTATTTGTCTTCAAGTACCACACATTGTTTAGTAGCTTCTCAGAAATATAGGTATCATGGCCTCCATAAGCATTGGATCAAAAGACACAATTGAAAGAAGTATTGGGAATGTGGTTGAGAAAGTTTTATGAGCTTGCCCGTGTGCACAGATACACACTTGTTCATTGAGAAAAACATCAAGATCACATGGCAAGAGATCAAAAATATTTTCGCACACAGCTTTGAGGAGAATCTGAAGGAACAACAAGTCTATGTCAACATTCATAAGTCAATATTTTACAAGGTTGCATGCAGGTATCTCGTATTCCCATGCACAGACATGATCCATTGGATTGTCTCACACACTGATCCTGAGATGATGATACTAAGTAGTGCCAATGGAGTATAGCTTGCTACCTTCATCGCAAAATATGATAAGCAGATGTATCATTTGATGCAACTAGGGAACATAATGGATGCATCGTTATACACTCCCAATAACATCACAAACACAAGATACACCTTGAAGTGTTGGGTTAGGGATCCATCAAATTTCAAGATGACACCTAACCATATCTACAAGACAAAGACACTCAAGAAGGCTTACCAACTCTTGGTCATCTTTGAATGTCACTTGTATGGTCAAGAGAGTAAGACTTTCCTGCAAAGTTGGGTTGTTATGTTGGATTAGCTGGAAAGTGAAGGAAAGCCTTTCAACTGGTCCAACATGTTGGCTCTCCAGCTAAAAGTGCATGCATCAAATGCTCAGAGTCTGCCCAAGTATCAGCAGGCAATATTCTTCATGTCTTCCTACATTCTCAATGCAATCTATTCCCACCAACATTTTCTTAGCATGGGTTGGGCATGGACACCTTCAGAGAATGTTGTGAACATATATTGCAATTTTCTCTCAGAGTGAATCTATTGAGGATTCATGGCTAGACTATCTGACCACTTCATTGCCCCATTGTACATGATGATATTTGAACAAGATTCGCCTTGCATATCCCAGGAAACAATGGAGGCATTGCTGCACATTGCAGATTGGTACGCCTCACCTAATGACACCTTCATTGGGATGTACAATGTGGATAAGGCTCCACATTTGTTGCAGAAGTTTTCCACAGACAAGTTGGTCATGAAGGAGGTTGCATACTACCTCTCGATAGGGTTATTAGTTGAATTGTACAGGAATAAGAAGGCACCATTTCCTATCCTTCCTTTGCGGATTTGGTTGTATGCAATCTGAAGTTTGAAAGAAGTGGATGTCAAGGTTGAGGACTACAAGAAGTTTCATTTCAGCACCAAGAGTTTTAATCCATACGATTCACATGGCTTATGCAGGGACTGCTATTCGAGAGTGTATTATCCTTGGATCCATGGGGTGTGTCATTGGCCATAGGAACACCCATGGAGATATTGATATAACTCCTCTAGGCTCAATAAACTGGTCAGCATGGCAGTAGAGTGGCTAGCAGCACTCAAGGCAGCAACACCACAGGGAGCAACAACAACAACAGTAGCAAACAACAAACTTGCACAAGACAAAGGCAAGAGGAAGGTTTCTGAAAACACAAACATAGAACAAAGCTACAAGTTTAATGAAGATCTACTTGTTGAGAGAGTAGCGTTGGAGATAGAATCAAAGAGGTGACAATGCGACATGAGAGGAGCACAAAAAAGGAGAGATAAGAAAAGACTGGAAGAGACAGAGAGGATGTTGTAGGAAGTAGAGTAGAAGCTCGAAGAAGAACAAGAGATGTGCATAAGAGATAAGGAAGCGCAACATGAATAGGAACAGGAACATGAACAGGAGGAAGTACAATGCACACAGACAACATAAATTGTGCCAATACAGGTTGAATATTCATATCCAACATCACATGAGGAGCAGGGTGAGAAGCTGCATGAACATGAACTTGCTCAGTAGGATGAAATGATAATAGAATAGATGGACACGAAGATGGAACAAACTAAACAGGATCAGGACACTGACCTCGTGCCAAAATAGACTGAGGTCACCCCACGTGATTCACGAGCTCCAACAGTAGAGCAAGTCCCAAGTGAACAAGGGGATATTTTTCTCCTTGAGGATAATCTGAGAACATATGTGTACAACATAACCTTTGATGAGTCACATCACATAGTTGTACAGGCATGCAGATCGCACATCCCGAATGAGCATGCATCACCTGTGCACTTTGAAGAACGGGTAATTGTGTCATATGTGTGAAGACATACAACTGCCTTGGCCGATGCAACAAAGTCTTATGCCAAAGCCACGAGCTCAAGTGTGAAGTTCTTGATAGCAGAAAGTGAGTGGATGGCTAAGGAATTGCAAGTATCCAGAAAAAGAGAGGAAAAATCAACAGGATCTGCCAGAGACGAGATGAAGAAGGAAATACTTGTTGAAGTATCCGCTCTTTAGACAATCACACGTAGACTGTATGACAGGTTTGTCACCATTTACAAGGTAGTTGTCCATCTACATGGTCATGAGTAGTGTTGCACCAAGATAGCACGAACACTCACAGATATACATGTCATAGTTGATCATGTACAAACATGGAAAATCAGGTACAACAGAGCCCCGCTTCACTTGCACAAGATGATGAAGCCATAGGTAGAGTTGGACAAAGCACACATCCGGAGTCTAATCCAGAACTATGAGGAACTCCTGCCACTCATCACCAGCATTAAGGCTTCATATTCATGATTTTTCAAGAGTTTGGATGTCGTGGTGAGAAAGTATGGCACCTTGTCGATCAAAACAATCACCGAAGCCAAAGAGAAGAACCAAGTCCAACTGGAGCTAGACGTGTACTTTGATTAGTTGATGCACATGGCCACCAATGTATATTTGAAAATCATTGCAAAGAACATGCAAAGATACTTGGTCGGTTCGGACGTACTCAAGA
>APFE031363154.1:0-55284 GCA_000404065.3 Pinus taeda
ATTGGAGCTTTATGTTTTAATTGTTATAGCTGATGGAAATTATTGGAGATTTTGATGACCTCTACTCGCGCATTGTAGTGATTGAGTTAATTGATTTTGGTAGCCTTCGGCTCCACTAATTAGTTGAAGCGAAGTGTTTTACGTATTCATATATATTTGGAACGATACACCTTTCGAACTAATTAGTTGAAGAAAAGTGTTTTACGTGATAACGATCATTGTTACCTTGCTCGGCGAGCTTTTTTTCTTAACTTTAGATGGACCTTTGACAAATTTATTTCACAGTTCAGTGAAAGCGCTGCACACATTCAAAGCCTCTCCGTTCATCTCGACTCCCCTCCTACAATTCCTGTTTTTCTGGCTGGTGCTGCGAAATTGCGAATGTTATCTAATATTTTATTGCAACACATATACCTTCTTCGCCGTCCCGCTAAATTGTGAAAACGCGTTTGACTGGGGACTTCGCCGTTGTTCAGACGTTTCTGTAGTTTGAAGCATGGTTACCAAGTTCGGCCGTCTTGGCAAAAAAGTTTGGAAATTCGTTGATTTAATATGTTAATTTTGATAAGATACGGAATTTTTTGTTAACCAAATCAATTAAGTTAATTTCTCCACTGTGGGTTGTTATTATGAACAACTGAGCAGAGGGTACAATGCTCTGCTGCAATATTTGAATTTCCTATGCTTAAGCAGCCATCGGAATATAATTTTATCATTGTTTCGCTTCGGTTCAGGAGCAATATTTGATTTTCCTCTGGTCAATAATCAAGTAGCCATTATATGGAAACATCTCTCCTACGGGAACATTTATATATAATCGTAATATATAGAGAAACATTTATCTCACAGGAGCATTTATACATATATAAAAACATCAATCCTACAAAAACATTTATATATAACATTTATATATATAGAAGAACATGCATCAATTCATTTTGAATAACATTGAAACCAATTCATTTTGAATAACATTGAAACCTGTGACAATAAGAACATGCATCATTCTTTTTAATATTAACATCCAAATTTCGTTGTGTCATAGTTTGATGTGGCTTTGAACATGGTGGATTTAAATATCTTTTACTTCCTTCTCCTTATTTTCTTCCCATGGATTTATTTTCGAATGATGCTTTCCTTTTGCTATCAATGCAAAGCCTAAATAATGAGACAAATTGGTTTTTTAAGATTTAAAATCAGTTTGCATGGGTTGTTTTATGCAAACCTTTAAGGGTATTCTATCTCTCCCTGAATTTTTTGTAGTCTCCGATATGAAAAATAATATTGTCCTTCACGAACATTTTTAGAATCAACTTTTCTTTTCTCTCATGGGGCTCCCAATATTATGAACCTTTGTGAGGACTTCAAGTTTGGATTCACATCTACATACAATGGGCCAAACATTTGTTCCTTCCATCACGGTATGAATATTGAACTTACAATTCATATAATTGGACTTGTCTAACTTGTTTGCTTCAGTTAAATAAGGATTTTCCAAAGAGTTATTCGTTAAGCACACCTTTAATAAGAAATAATTCCCAAAAAAATTACCTTCTCGAGGCCCTAGGATGTTGCCACCTCCTTTGTTGTTGATGAGATCAATAAGAGATATGTGGATGAATACTTGCCCATCATCAATTCCAAAAACAGTTGATCTAGTCTATTTCGATCACATCGACAACAAGAAAGATATAATACCTTCTACATAATTCACAATTCTAGTTAACCATATAATATTCTTCCCCGTATCCAAATTCGACTTCAAAATATATGAGTTTAAATTACGAAAATAATTTTCCAAATCTAAATATTTGGAATGGGATAGAATCATCAAGATAGAAATCCTCTTTAAGTATAACTCTCTTGTAACTCACTCAAGATACATATCAATCGAATCCTTTTCTCATTCATGCAACTTACAACACCTCAACACAGTCTCACATGCAATAATCCCATAGCTTTCATGACTTGAACAGTCCTTAGCTAACTCAATTTAGACGCATGTAGCTTACATAGAATCCCACACAACAGTATTTCTTAGTGTAGCATTCTTAATAGTCTAATGCTCGTTCACATTGCAACATCTCCAACATTCTTGTATTGACAACAACTTCAATGCCACAGTCCACACATTTTTCAATAGACAATAATTGACATAATATATGACTCTTTATTCTTTGATCTCGCTGTCAATTAAGAGGGTATCGTAGATTTGGAGACCTTGATTGTTCAAAAATCCAACCCGAATTTGAAGTGATACAACATGACCCAATGTTCACACAAGTTTGTACAGGGATTGGCTACAATAGACAATAATTTCAACATGGTTCATTATAAATTTGCATAGATCCATGTGCAATCACACTAACTTCCATCTCCACTTCCTCACAAAACAACAAGACCATTTCACATACACACCACACACCTCTCAATCAAACCTCTAATTTTTTCTTACCTCCCGCTCTAATAACAAGACAAAATATTAAAGGCAATAAATGGAAATGGTGATGTAGCTTATAGGTGAGATAATAGTCACACTAAGAGCTTTCCCACACTCTCACATCACTTGATCAACATCCTCTTACTTTTATAAGTGACACAAAACAATTTTTGGGTCTGCGTATTTCGAACTTTGATGGTTCTTGAATTTTGTGAGCTTAAGCGCTCACCTCTGGAATCCTGTGGGCTATGGGCCCATGGAATTGTATTCTATACAAAAATGGAGCTCCTAAAACTTATTTCCAATCATTGCTTTCTTGTAAACTCGTGTTGGGAACGGGATCCCCCAAGGACAATTTTGGGGCTAAAACACCATGTTTTGGGTCGAATTTTGTAATAAAGTTGTATAGTCTTCGCATTTTGTGGCCGCGAAGCGTGAAGGTGTCATGAGTCATAAAGGGTTTTCCACCCTTATTTTTGTAAAGTAAAGTCAGCTATGAAGATCTACCCATGGTTCGCAGACCATGGGATTGTATGAAAAGAGCTATGTAAGCTCTAAGAAGGTTTTTGGAGTCATAAGTTGAAGCATGAGGTCTGATAAAAGTCCATTGTTATTGTTGGCTCCGACTAGTATAGTTGGATTTAACATATGTGGAAAAATAATACATTCTGCTTTGAAAATTCCTATGAAAGATGTGAAACTGTCAGTCGGGAAGGATCTCACAGTGTTTCAAGAAGCAATGAGGCACATTTGATATTTTTTGATTGATGATATGATCTTTACAGGTCCAAGGACATTCATACAGATATATTCTTGTTTGCAGGAAGCCTTTCCTAAAAATAAGGATTATCCTTTTGGTGGCAGGTTCCTCATTCTTGTGGGGGACCTTGGGAAACTACCTCTTATTAAGGATAAACCCCTGCATGAAGGTAGGATAGCAGAGAAATTTTTGTGGAAAAGCTTCAACATTGTTGTGACTCTGGAAAAAATTTATAGCAAGCAAGGAGACGATCTGAGACAGACATATTTTCACAATCTTTTAACCAATATTATAAATATAGAGGCTTTTTCTTATTGATTTGGATATTCTTATGATGTGTGTCAATATTTTCTTGGATCGATAGGAAAGGAGTTTATTTGATTGTTCACGACACTTGTTGCCAATGAATAATCTCATTAATTTGCATAATCGAAAAATTCTTAAGTCATCACATTGTCATGTTGCAAGATGTGTTATGGAATGCAGTAGAAGAGCATAAATAGGTGAAAATGATGATGATGTGCTAGAGCATAAATTGTTTCTATGTCGTGGAGACTGCATAATGCTAACATGTAATTTGTAGGTTGAGGTTGGGTTGGTTAATGTTGCTCTTTGATATTGAAGATATCTTATTTTCCCCTGGTTCAAAGTTGCCACATATTCCACAATTCATACAGTTATTTTTGAAAAGTACTCTAATGTTACATTTGATAGGGACTGCCCAATTATTGTGTCCAACGTTGGATTGTGAAAAAGATTGTCTCAATATAAATATTTGTCATCATGGACCATGGTTAACCATGTTTATTTAGGGGTTTACAATACATTTCTTAGTATTTATATACATAAGATTTATAATATGCCTTATCTTTACTATTCCCTTGGGTTTATAGTAACAATCCCTTGGTTCCATTAATATAAGGGTACATATTTCAAGGGCATAATTTTTTTCACACGGTTAGAATATTACTCCTACGGTTTAATGTAAATCCCTTGGGTTTTTTGTAGTGTCCCATAATAATAAATAATAAATAATATAATATAATTTTAAATAAACAATAAACAATAAATAAATAAATAATAATAGTAAATAAATAATAAATTAATAAATTAATTACATGCACTAAATAAAGATAAATAATAATAAATGAAAAATAATAAATATCAGTAAAGCTATCAAAAAGTAAAAACAAAAGAATAAAACAAGAAAGCAGTAAAGTTGCATGTTGACACATGGAGTGTGTGCATGTGGTTCCCCTTCCAATGTTTGCTCTATTTAATAGATGGGGAGGAAGGCGAGAGGCATTCCATCATCAATCCTCTTGGGAGGATAGTGTTGTGAGACAAAGGATACCCTGGCAGTAGTATGTTGATTGAGGGCTTGGTGGTGGCCAATTTGAGCAAGATTTTGTGCAATTGAGCCTACGATTGGGTGGAGAGTCGTCCCCAAGACTTTATTGCAGGTAACAGAATTCAACTAGCGTTCAACTAGCATTCCACAAGTAGGTTGTCTCTCTACCCATATATTTTTGAAATTGATGTTAACTAGTTGATAAATTGCTTGTTGATTATAAATCGCTTAATTAATCTAATTAATTATGTGTTGTTATTTTGGGGCTATTACATATGGTATCAGAGAATGGTTCAACTCTTAGGGCTATAAACATTTTAATGTAGAAAAATTCGATCTAAGTCTTTTAACGATAATAATAATAATAATAATAATAATAATAAATAAAAAATAAAATCTAAATAATAATAATAATAATAATAATAATAAAATAAATAAACAAACAAGTAAAAAAATAAAAAATTATCGTTGGGCTACGACAATTAATATTACCTGGTACAAGCGATCTGCGTTTTTTTATTGCAATTCTCGATAGATTTTTAATATGTGCAAGGGTTTCTTTATTATTACTCAGATTTATTATACATGGTACAGTCGATCGTTGTTTTTTTAATTTCGCTTTTAATTTCACAGCACGAATGAGATGGGTTTCTGTTCATGCTTTCCACACAAGCATCGATAGAATTTAACGCGCATGGATTTCATTGTGTCCTATATTGTCGTTATTTACAGTTTAATTTTGTTGTTAGAGGTCATGTTTTGTCCACAATTTGGTCGATTATCGCTAAACTTCCGCATGGCAGTGTAGTTAAACTGTCCTAAAATATATTGGCAACATTTGTTTCAATTCTGGAGATGGAATATTTTTGTTGCTGCAATAGTTCCCCCAAGTTATTAGTAGTGTGCTCCTCTGCAATATTCCTACCCTTACGCATGCACAACGTTTGTGTATTTCATACTATTTCCACTGAGCTATTGGCCCAATTTTGTTACGTATTTTTTGTGATGAATGATAACGTGCAATTTTAGATTGTAATGTAGTTTTTGCCTGGTATGGAGGTTTAGTATATCTTATTTGTGGTATTGTGCATCGGATGGTGATTCTATGCATTAAGTAAACAAATTGCAGTATAGATATAAACCACATGACGGTATATTTTAGCCTTAGTGGCAAAATCGTACATATTTGGAGTAGTTTGTTTGATTAAATGTCTGATTTGCATTAGCATTAATTTATTGTTCATATTTCATTCTCGAGTTGCATGTATTTTCTTCAATTGAAATTGGTTAGATATTCTGTGAAATATTTGCAACAGAAATATACCACGACCAATAACTGGGAAAATACCTCCGAGAGGAATGCACACTGAGTAACCTGAGTCTGCCAAATTTTGAGTTTGATCCCTGAGTTTTGGGATCTCAAAATCAACGTCATCGGATTCTTTGCTCGTATTTTCCTGAAAGAAAACATCCCTGAGCTATGTCTAGCTATATGCCCTTACTAACATCTTGTTTTACGATTACAATAAGTTACAGTTATCAACATGAAAACATCGGAAATGAGGATGAATGGTTTATCTTTAGATTGCCAAGGTCATAAGGTTAGCTAAAGCATAAAACATGCCATTCAAAATAATGAGTCATTATCATGTTTGGATACCGCGTTAATCGTTTTCAAAATAGAAACCCAAATTTTAGAGTTATGGGTATTAAATTTTTTATTTTTTATTTTTCCACAGTCCACCTATTGTGGCTTCTTTCTTTTAAAAAAAAAATATTGGCCGTTAGTATATTTTATACATTGAAAAACTCATTCCACAATAGCAAATTCTCTTTTGATTGATAACTGAAGGAACCTGGTTGCACAGTGGCTAGATAAAGATATCTCATACTAGCGATGCTCTGTCTCTAGATACATAGTGAGAAATACAACCAACCATTTTCGTCTTTTCTGTATTATATTAGGTCAAGTTAGCTAGACACCTTCCATCATTACATAATTCGACTGAGTTACAACTAATCTGTAAAAAAAAAGAAAAAAATGAATAGAATATTCCTACACGGTATTTATGGCGTTGTAGCGTTAACGGAACCAACCTCTATTTCTTAAACATTTTTTTTACCTACCCATGCTTTCACTTCTTTATTTGACAATCACTTAGCTTTGTTTACTATTTCCCTTCCGTGAATGGGCATTTATGTGCATTTTTACGGCTATGAGGGCTTTACAAAAATGGAATGAAGCTAGAAGTTGCAAAGCATCATCGAAATTGGTACATGCTCTAAATGAAATTAGGGAATTATTTTAAAATACTATTTATGAATATTGTTAAGCATAAAATAATAGAAACATCACTTTCCTATTTCTAAAATTTTGAATTTTTTTTGGAAAAAATAAATACAAAAATTTTATTCCAGTGTGCATCGGTTGATACAGTTAGTAGATGTGAAAGTTCGTAAAATTCGATAAGTGGTTATGAACATCTAGATTCACATCCTTTAATCTCATCCAGAGAAGGATCTCAGATAAATAAGTGAACAAACTATCTATCAAGACCGCCTTCAAATATGAAAGGTCTAAATGTCTCTCGATTTGCTTTGCTTATATTATTTCGTAAATTTTTGTTACTGTCTCCGAATAGTGAGTTTGGAGGCATAAGTCTATGATGTAGTCCAGTGATGATGGGTTGTAGAGAGCAAAAAGGACTGCAACATCTAAGTCTAAGGAATAGAAAAAAAAGTCAAGGCCATATAGTTTATTCTCACAATCCTAGAGATGTTTTCACATTGAACACACTTTTCACATATTAATATTGTGGATTGATGCAGATTTCATCTGGATGTTCTGCTTTGTAAGCCTGGTGTCACCCACCAAATTTTCTTTGGCCTGCTGAATCACTGTCTGAGAGTTTTTGTGAATGATTTGGCTTTTTTGTGAAGGGTAGTTGAGGTGCATGTTTTCCTACATCCTCATGGGCTATAAATTCTGAATTCTTGCTCTCTAGTTGTGGTCACACTTTATGAACTCGTGGATGGTGATAATCTACCCATAATTGACGATGTATAATTCTCTGAAAGATAGGTATATTTTCCGTCTATTAGCTTATTTTCACATGAATTTTTCCTTGAGAATCTTGTGATACCATGCTATGATGTTAAACATATGATGGTCATTTCCGAACATTGTAAACAACTGAATTTCACATCCTAAACATTCATTTCTTGTGATTGAACAATACGCCAACTGACATGATTCGATCCACATTGGATGGCATTTTCCCTAAAAAAATTTAGGACTATTGATATGGTATACTGGCATGTTTTTGTGGTGGAAAAAATCAATTTTAAAATCTATGCGGCTATCAAAATTTGAAATCATCCTATAACAACCCCGAAATTAGCATAGTATTCAGGGTGGGGTCACTCCTAAATTCATCATGAATTGCCACAGCATGAGTATGTAAAGTTACGCATCTGCTCAACAGCTAGGCTCAAATTTGTAGGCTGGAATGACCACTTTATATGCAGGTTTAGACACAAATTTGTAAGCCGGAATGCCTATTTTCTGTGCCTAAGAGCTTATAGTTCCATAACTATGTGTCACGGTAGTTTTTGAATTTCTTAGAGTATTTTTATAAATCTCAAGAATATGCTAGTTCTAGCATGAGTCTTGGTATGGGCATTAAATTGACAAATCATAACAAATCCCTGGGAATATCTTCATTTGGATTATATTTGGACATTATTTGAGATTAGTGAAATCACCGTGACTATCCCGTCAAGATGGATGCATACAGACTATTTGATAAAATGTATGAACGAAAATTTTCAGCTGGATGATGATTTTAGGGTTGAGATAGCAAGTGGGAAGCTTTGCCTTTTTTATTCTTGAATCACTTTCACCACTTTGAAATTGCCTGAGAATTTGAATTCTGAAACATTATATTTCCCATTAGCGCTTGTCAAAGGATTATGTATTTGGTAGCATTGGTGTTTACATAAATAAATAACCAAAATTTGAATTAGGACCATTTTTTATTCTAGGGTGATTTCTTTAAATTCAAAGAAAATACATCTCAATTTTGTTTCAGATTTGTGACTCTGTCTTCTTGCTACCCTATTTGAATTTTGTCCATGTATAATTTAGTAAACACGCTAATTTCAGAGCTCCCTCTGTTCTGTTGCTGTCTGAAAATATTTGCTTCGTTTTGATAACAACTTAATACCATTGTCACAGTAAATCACGTAGAAAGCGTTCAACCTATAATAGCACCAACTTGCAATGTTGCAATGACTTTGCTCTTTATGTAATTTTAACCTTTATTTGATACCCTATCTTTATCATTCAATGCTAAATCATATTTAGATCATTTTGGCCCATTATCATATCCACATCCATGAAATGATATTCTCAGACGAGATTATTTCCGGAGAGCTTGGCTCAAATCTACATTCGTATTATTCCCTCTCGGAAATGGCTCACTTCAGTGAGATGTTTTGTCAAACAACTTATAGATGCTTTACTATTGGTATATTGTTTTCTTGCCATTTACTTGAACACAGTTATAGAATGACCATAGGAACAATGTAGAGTATTTAAATGACAGGCATGAAACATATATTGTGCCCAAAAATGGTTCAGCCCCAAAAATTCTCATTTATATTACTCATAGTCATAAGATACCCACTTAGAATATCTTAGAAATTCCACAAAGAAATCTGAGTTTACTTGTTTGGTTCACTGTGGTATTATATCAAAACAGTTGGTAGACAGTGTATTGTAGATGCTTCTCTTCCAAATTGTGATTAAAATAACATGCACAGTACTAAGCATACATAAAAGAGATATTCGAGAACAGTTGATATATAGCTTGCATGAAATTTAAAAGCGCACAAACCACCGAAAGCATACAGTCCAACAATAGTATGATTTATGAGGTTCGAAATGATGATTGCATGTCAAATTTATTCACCCTAAAAATCGTAGGTTCGGTTGCTCACATTGTTATCATTGAATGTTCCTGTAATTAGCATTCGAAGTTCTATATGTTTGTTTCATTCATCGCATATAGTCATTTTATTTCAAATTATTACATCAAAGGGTTCAATTCTAGCATATTGTGGTGGCTCAATAAAATCTTATCTGATCATTATCCACTCAGTGTACAATGGCTCAAATTGGAGTTAATTATAAGGTGGACAAAAATTGGAGTTTAATAAGTGATGCTTGGAGTTGCACGAGATTTTTCATTATAGTATTGGTTTATTATGGAAACTGTTCGATTTTCTTTAATATCTTTTATATCCCTCTCTATTTTCTTTAATATATTGTCTTTTGTTTTTGTGACTCTTGCATGTTCAGAATTTTGTTATTTTTTTTAATTGGAAATAGTCAATCATAGAAATATGTTCATGATTTTTACATTACTTTTAATTTAGCCTCTACACTACGTTACCTTATGCCTGGTAGACCATATTCTTCAAAATTTACATTGATGGATATTAATGAGTAGATTGATTTCTTACTTAGCTAAGACAAATACTTTTATGGAGCATCTAAAGCATGTTTTATTGTTTAAACTTTATGATACATCTAAATTGTACACTATGATTTCAGTTTAGTATAATTAACTGTTATGATGTTGAGTATAATGTTACATGAGGTTTCGTGATTCAAGGTTAATTGCATATATTGGATAAAGTTGTCTAAGGAGAAATGGAAAGGGAAAACTTGCAAATGTTCTGATGATGATAATTAATGATAGCTCATGCGAGTTCATGATATTTGTGCTTGTGCACCTTCTTATTTCAAATCCAATCTTATGTTTAGGGGAAACATTCTATTGTTTGTCATTTGAACCTTTGAAATTAGTTGTTTGCTTGGAATCCTATCCAAAATTGTGCACACATCATTTTTGAAGAAGACATTGTAGCCCTTTTGCATGAGTTGTCCAATGCTTATGAGGTTATGCTTTAAACCAGGGACAAAGTAAACATCTGAGATGTACTTCTTCTCCCCCTTCTTTGTTACGACATTAACTCTTCCTTTTCCCATGACAGGTACTTTTCTATCAGTCCCTAATGTCACTTTAGATTTCACACTTTCATATAGATTGGAAAACATTTCTACGTTCCCTGACATGTGGTTGCTACACCCTGAATCTAGATACCATATATCATTTTGTTTTTCTTATGCTACATAACACGAAAAAAACATGCTATCACAGTTATGAGTTTCCTTTGTGAAATTTACACTTGGTTTGTTACTAATGTCATATTGCTTCTTTCTACATTCCTTTGCATAATGACCATACTTCGACAATGGACATGAGATGTATCATACCTCTGACTTTGTTCTTGATTTTGGCTTGGGCCTTGACTTGGAATTTGATTGTTTCCCCTTCCACTTCATCTTGAAGAGTTTCTTTTTCCACCTCTGTGTTGGCTTCTTGCTCTTCCTCTAGCATGTTATCTTCCTTTGCCTCTACCTTGACCAAATGAAACTTGTGTCTTGAAGGAATGCTCTAATGAGGAGCTTGTTGCTATATTCAGTCTATGTTCATGACAAGTTAGTGATGCATGAAGCTCATCCACTAAGAACTGTGAGAGATACTTTGTCTCTTCTATGGCCACAACAATGGCATCAAACCTTGTTGGAAAACTTTTGAAAACTTTCTCAGCTATTATGCTTTCCTGAATTGTATCACCATGAGACCTGATTTGAGTAACCAACCCAATTATGTGTGTAAAAAACGAGTCTACATTCTCACACTCTTTCATAGAAAGTGTTTCGAAATCTCTTCTCAACCTTTGCAGTTTTGTTGTCTTCACTTTTTCCATGCCTTGGTAGGTTGTCTGGAGGGTGTCCCATGCATGCTTGGACTTCGTTGCTGTTGCAACCCTTGGGAAAACACTTTCATGAACTGCTTGAAAAATGTAGAAGAGAGATTTTTCATCCTTTTGCCTGTTGCCCCTCAACAGATCCATTTCTGCTTGAGTCAAGGCACTGTATGCTTCTACATCTGCTGGTTCTTGAAAACCATTCTCCACCCTATCCGAAATGTCTTGAGAAGAAAATAGGGCCTTCATTGTGATAGTCCAATAGTCATAACTTTTGTCATTAGATTAGTCAAGCTTGTGCTTGATGTTGCCATTTCGGAGTGAGAAAAAAAAAAAAAAAACTTTCTACCTGCTTGTAAATATGCTAGAAAAAAGCAATATGTCCTCAAAACAAATTTTAATTTCTAGTAAAGACACTTGTTTTTAAACCAACAATGTTTAACTCGCTATGATACCATGTTAGAATATCAGAAAAAATTTCACAGGGTCAGAGGAGAGGAGTCAGGCTCAGAATTAAGTTGCGGCAAGGTAAGTCTTATGTTGCAACAATGATATCGCAACTACACAGAGGAGGAGAGGAGTCTGGCTCAGAATTCAGTTGCTGCAAGGTAAGTCTTATGCTGCATCAATGATATCGCAACTACACAGAGGCCTAAATAATACACAAGACACGGGACGGAAAAACGGAGTAGAAACAAAAAGGTTGCGGTAAATTTACTCATGAAGGTTTAGAACCACATGGCAACATAACATGCTTTGTATTATATTTCAAAACATAGGAAACCACATTCGTGTAATAAATGGAGTCTGCTGGTGTTGCCGGTAAATGTCTGTAAAATTGGTTTTCATCCACCCACCAATATTTCCTCCACAGTTTTCTCCTCACTACCTCACATACTTTCAGCCTCTCTCGCTCTCTCTAATACGCAAATGACTTTTACATTCACATTTATCTCAACATACAAATCTAATATGCATATGACTTTTACATTCACATTTATCTCAACATACAAATTTGGCATTAATACATGACAGAGAAAATACTTAATACACAGCATGGTCAATTCTACATAATAAATGGTTTTCTCAACTTGTGTTATGGAGTGTGGGCCCAAAATTCATTAAATGCGCTAAACTCACTCTCTGCTGTTTTGCGGAATGGTCAGGGTTGTACTTCTATTCTGACTTCAATCCTTTCACGCTTATGTTCTGACTTGTTCTGAGTTCAATCCTTACTCGTACAAACAAAATTGCATACAAGGTGAAACAAAATTGAGTAGGTGGAATAGTTAACGGTCAAGCATGGTGTTTGTTAGTGTTTTTAAGAAGGTGGTTGGGATTATTATTTCCAACATCCCCATTTTATATAATGTGGGCACTAATAGCCCATGAGATGCAACAATATCACTGGCTTTTGAATGATCTTCGGTGATATTAAAGGCCATACTCTTAAAAAGTATTAAATCTTTATCAAATTTATGGGACCTTTTGTTGGTTGGATTTAGCGATAATTTGAATGTTGAATCACATGGTTTATATAGTACCTCATGACAGGACCAATACACTAATTTATTTATGAGAGATTTAAATTTATATAAATTCAAAATTTATTTTAGATTTTAAAGTAAAATTGTTATTTCATTTTATAATACTATCATAATTATCAAATTAAATAAAGAAAAATTAGTTAAGAAAATTGTTTATATGTTTTTATTAATATATAATATATATATCTAATATATATATATATAATATATATATATATATATTATATAATAATATATATATATATATATATATAGTTATTATGTTTATTGGACCATTTTTAATTTGTAAAGGTCGGAAACAAAACTAATAAAGAAACAAATTGATCGAAAAATATTAAATGTAAGTCATTAAAAAGACACGGATTTTGAATTCATACCATATGTCAATCTGATTATGCAATAAGGGATAAAGAGATTGGGTTATAATATGAAATGCCAAATAAGGTCACTCAATCGTCTATTAATATATTTTATAATATATGAAATGCCAAAGAGCACAGACGAGAGTAACATAACACGACAAAGGCATTCGGTTATAATATGAAATGCCAAATAAGGTCACTCAATCATCTGTTAATATATTTTATAATTAGGCTGATAGGCCTTCCTGTGCATCAACTTCTTTGTCAACACTTTCACCCTGCTCCGTTAGATTAGGTGAGACACTTTCAACCATTGATTTGAAGTGTGACTACTTTTTCCAGTATGGCAAGATATTTTTACTGTTTTTTCCCATTCTTTTATGTTACTCTTGAAGATATTTTTACTGCTTTTTCTATTTCTTTGGTCTGCCAGTTGTTGTTGTTGTTCTTTTTCCCTGGCTTTTGGCAAACATTGTTCTTCTTCCTTGGCTTCATTCTTGCCAATACTTTCTTCCTTAAACTGGTATAGATACCCATACTTCTAATTGGGTTCACTCTTCGCTTGATACCCTGAAATGCTATAATGTGTTTTGCTCGCTGGTGTGGTTTGTTCTGGGCGCAATTTTGCATTTATATTGAGCTCACTATATTCCGCCGAGACCCATCTGACTTAACAGATTTTTTTTTTGTTCTAGGGGTTCTACATTGGCCTCTCAATGTATGTCAGCTTCCATCTTCTCCTACGATAGAAATCTCGGCTCGATTTGCAGGCCATTACCCAACAGGTGCTTATTTTCCTTCAAATTGTCGTAAATACATGTGTTTTTGTTCTCTAGATAAGAGTTGTTAAATATGTTTTTTTTCTCTAAATGCATGTTTTTGGACTGCAGGGGTATTGTTTCACCTACATGCGGGTTCTGGTAGTCAGAAGTCTCAGGATTTCACCACAAGTTTTGGTTGTTCGGCTCTCGGGTTGATTCCAACTCAATATATCGATTCTTACCAATAGTTTCTTCCTTAAGCTGGTATGCAGTAAGGGATAAAGAGATTGGGTTATAATATGAAATGCCAAATAAGGTCACTCAATCGTCTGTTAATATATTTTATAATATATGAAATGCCAAAGAGCACAGACGAGAGTAACATAACACGACAAAGGCATTCGGTTATAATATGAAATGCCAAATAAGGTCACTCAATCATCTGTTAATATATTTTATAATTAGGCTGATAGGCCTTCCTGTGCATCAACTTCTTTGTCAACACTTCCACCTGCTCCGTTAGATCAGGTGAGACACTTTCAACCATTGATTTGAAGTGTGACTACTTTTTCCAGTATGGCAAGATATTTTTACTGTTTTTTCCCATTCTTTTATGTTACTCTTGAAGATATTTTTACTTCTTTTTCTATTTCTTTGGTCTGCCAGTTGTTGTTGTTGTTCTTTTTCCCTGGCTTTTGGCAAACATTGTTCTTCTTCCCTGGCTTCATTCTTGCCAATACTTTCTTCCTTAAACTGGTATAGATACCCATACTTCTAATTGGGTTCACTCTTCGCTTGATACCCTGAAATGCTATAATGTGTTCTGCTCGCTGGTGTGGTTTGTTCTGGGCGCAATTTTGCATTTATATTGAGCTCACTATATTCCGCCGAGACCCATCTGACTTAACAGAATTTTTTTTTTGTTCTAGGGGTTCTACATTGGCCTCTCAATGTATGTCAGCTTCCATCTTCTCCTACGATAGAAATCTCGGCTCGATTTGCAGGTCATTACCCAACAGGTGCTTATTTTCCTTCAAATTGCCGTAAATACATGTGTTTTTGTTCTTTAGATAAGAGTTGTTAAATATGTTTTTTTTCTCTGAATGCATGTTTTTGGACTGCAGGGGTATTGTTTCACCTACATGCGGGTTCTGGTAGTCAGAAGGCTCAGGATTTCACCACAAGTTTTGGTTGTTCGGCTCTCGGGTTGATTCCAACTCATATATCGATTCTTACCAATAGTTTCTTCCTTAAACTGGTATGGATACCTATATTTCTAATTGGGTTCACTCTTCGCTGAATACCTTAAAATTATCTAATGGGTCCTGCTCGCTGTTGTGGTTTATTTTGGGCGCAGTTTGTTCTTGGAAATTCTTTTGATGATCTCGAAAGAAAGGAAGTGAATTTGAACCCTCCGGTACTGCATATTGGTCTGTTGCTTCCCTCTGGTTTTTTGAACGGTGAACATTAAAAGGACATGAGGGTTGGAACGAGCATTTGGACATAATGTGACTGTTCTGAGTGGCTATATGCAAAGCTTAATCGTTCGGTTCTATACGTTTCCTTTGGTAGTATGGTTCATGTGACTAAAGCTCAGCTGGAGGAAATAGCGGTGGGTTTGAAGGATAGCGGGCAGTTGTTCCTCTCGGCTCTTCATCCGGACATAGTCTCTTCAACAGTCTCAGACAGCTTACCCCACGGTTTTCTGGATGAGATAAAAGGGCAGGGGCTTGTTGTTCCATGGTGCAATCAGCTGCAAGTGTTATCCCATCCGTCCGTTGCGGGATTCGTTACTCATTGCGGATGGAACTCAATGCTTGAAAGCATAGCTGGTGGAGTTCCCATGGTAGGGCTTCCATTTTGGGCGGATCAATTCACCAACAGCAAGCTCATGGTCGATGAATGGAAAGTTGGATAGAGACTGCGCGGTGGGAAAGGACTGATACTAAAGAAAAAGATATCCAGAACTATCAGAAAATTGTTCAGTGAGGAAGGGATGGAGGCAAAGAAAAATGTCGAGGCTCTAAGAGACATTGCAAGGACTGTGGTGCGAAGAGGAGGATCTTTGGATATAAACATTGAGAGCTTCCTAGAAGGTTTGAAGGGGAACCGTATCGGTAAATAACTGCATGATAGTGAACCATCTCACACATGTTTATCACTCGTATGACGCATGATGTTTGAGCTGAGTTTATAAATGTTTTAGCTGGATTTATACAAAAATTCTTTATATAAATTAGAAGTTATTTAAATTCGGAAGGGAAAAAAATTGAAATTGAGCGCTATTTGATCTTGTCTTTATATCTAAAATGTGTGGTTTCAAAACAATAAAACGACTTTAATTTAATTTCGTGGTATTCTAATATGTGCTTCGTTACCTTTCTATCTAAGTAAAGGATAATTTAATCGATTACGCTGAATTTTACGAGTGAATCATCCTAACCATTTTCGTTTATCATAAGCGTAAGTTCTCTATAATTTTTGTTTTTTATTTTTTTAATAATGATGGCAGTTATTCACATCATTAAAATAAATAAATAAATGGATATTTATTTATTTTACAATTTTAGATTTGTATTTACAGAATTTAGTAGAAGTCTTTTAAAGTAGTATATTTTGTTATGAGTTAAAAAGTTAAATAAAGACGTCAAGAGAAAATGTTTTCGTAAAAACTCTATGGGTCCCCTTAATAGTTGGATTTAGCAACCATTACTCCTCCATTGAGGTTTAGCCAAAGAAGACATCAAAAAATATATGGAAATTGTTTAATTATGTAGCCATTGACAATTACTTGCATTGATGCTTGGTGGGAATTCTAACCAAACAATGTTCATATATAGAATTCTAAGACATATGGATCGCCATAGAACATAAGAGAACTAAACATAGCAAATACGAAAGTGAGTGACCAAGTGACATAATAGACTATTAGTCTAATATTATGACTTGAAAATGAGCATTGGAGTTGCCTTGGTTTCGAGTTGACGGTGCAAAGCCACTGAATAGAGAAAGTGAAGTATTCATTTGCGAAAGTTCCTAGGCTCGGGAGTCCACCTGAAGATGTTTCCAATGATTTCAATATCAAAGAAATATGTTCTGCCACCAAATTCCCTTCTTCCTAGTTGAAGGATATTGTTCCTCACTTTAGGTGGAATAGATTCAAAATGGTAGACAAAGTTCTAGCCAAATAAACACTGACATCAAGAGGTGGATGCTACATCGACATCAAGGAGTGGATGCTCTTGTCGCACCACCCCAACAGCTACCTTGACGCAACCTCAGAGACATGAAAGGACTTATAATAACCAAATATGACCAAACTAGTGTGTGACTAGACATGATTGGTGTTACCCATAATGGAACATGTGGTTTATAATAATGGCAAGGTGAAAATATAGGTAGATAGGGATTGGAATTTGAGTGAATAGGCCATGTTAGAAAGGCGTCGTCAACCACTAAAAGGATGATTGGCCTTAGATATTGTTGTAGGTATTCCTCTTCTAGACTCTGGTGTTGTTGGTAGGGAAGGCATATAGAGATGTGCAAAATATTGTTAGGAAGGTTAGGCACATGATTTTTTCAGAACCAAATGGAAAATGTGCCTTGGTATGAGACACCACATAGTTCATGCTTTTGAAATTTTACTCAGAGAAAAGAAAAGATGGATTTGGTATTACATATGAATGAGATGTATTCTTCATATATGCTTGGCCATCTATAGAGGTTTCTTGATTTTGGGTAATTAACTTAACCTCTTGATTTTGGGTAATTAACTTACTCTAAAATGAAATAAGACATTCAATGTGTTCTTTGTAATATAGATATAAACAAAACATCTAAAAAAAAAGTAATTGCACAATGATCCAGTCCAAGAAAACAAGGTTTTCCACAAACCAATTAACTCTTCTAGAAAAATTCAACAATTCCAATTTAATAATCCTATCAGCCTCTCTTTGTACCTTTTGGGACAATTGCTAGTATATGAAATGCCAAAGAGCATAGACAGGAGTAAAATAACATAACATGAAAGCATGAGCCATTCTCAAAACCAAAGGTTAATTGGTGAATTTAATAAATTATCCAAATATATAAAGATGATTCAAAATGGTTTAATTCTTTGGTAACCTTACTGTAGTTTTATAGGGTTGAGCTTTCAGATATTTTTTTTGTAGTTGTCACAATCGCAAACATTTATGGGTTTGGTTCGAGTACATTTGAACCATTAACTTATATGTGATTGAGAGGTTTACTATAGAGAATGAAATAGACATTTTAAAGGTCCAAGAAACTTTCCAAATAAAATTTGTATTTAAAGATTGTGGGCCCCTCGTAAACATTCACATCCTTTTTGCAACCTATATTGGCCTTTAAATCATTAGCGTTTTCTCCTTTAAATTATATATATTAAGTATGAAAACGCACTCACTCTTTATAAAAAAAAATATAACCATTATAAAAAGGTAATTTGTAACCTAACATCCAATACTCCCTATTATATAACCTCATATTACATTTCTATTCTTTTTTACCACCCCATATTAAATTTATTTCATGTCGGAGGGACAATGTTTCCTAGCTGATTGCAAGTAGTTACTACTCATTCGTATACCTTGCATATTTCCCTTTCCCATCACCTGCAATCTTGACAATTTTATAATTCCCTCTCTTACGGGCGCCAATTCAGTGGGCTATATATGTTCACCAATTTCTTCATCTAATCATCTCACTATTGTTATCACGAAAAGTTGTTTCACTTTGTACTGAACTTACATTCGTCCTTATCACTCTGCCTTTACACTTCCACGTAGAAAGTTGACGTTTCCAACTCTGTACGCTTCATACGTCCAGGTTCATCAAAACGCCTGTTTAAAATTCATTCTGTCCACGTGAAAACTGCAAAATTTGCACCCATAGTTTTATACTAAGAGTTCAAAATTTACCCACAACTAAAGGTGGTCTTCATTGGTAACATGTGTAGCCAGCACTAAATAAGGTTTGAAGTGAAAAATAATTGCAGGGAATTAAACAGTTAAATTGCAAGTGCAGTGTGATATCTGTTACTAATTTTAACGCGTTAGAAATGTGAATGGAATGCAAGTCATATTTTGAACAATATAAGAAGGCGATATTTTTCTTGGAAAATTTGCCAAGTACTCTATTTCGCCGGATTCAACTCATCTATCCATGTCACGTGGCCCACGTGCTCGTACGCACTTCGTCTCCCACCGCTTGGACACATCATTCAACGTTGAGGACCGTTGATACAGTTGACATCCATGTTTTGCATTTGAAAATTCTTGCTTCGTTCCCCACTTCATTGAAAGAATAAGAAAATCTATGAATGTACAATATAGGCGTTGATAAATAATAACATTTATACAATCATCAAAAATAAATATATTATTTTCTATATATAATTTATAAAAGCAACTCCTAAGAATACCCATATACCTTTCGGTACTTATAAGTAGAGAGAAATTATACGCTTAATCGTCGCCCACCGGCCGTGAAGGTTATAGGATGGTCAGACCTTTGAATATAAGAAACGCCGGCCACCGTTGGTTTGAAGGTGTCGCGTACGTCCACCAAATAACTTAACAGCAAATCATATCTCCGCACGCTGCGATGGGTACCGCCATCCGCGGAAGAAAATTTGATCCCCTGTCCACCTCCCAATTCTATTTATTGGGAAACCTCAGAGTCCAAGACTCAGTTGTGGATTGAGGCATCACTTCTCACCCCAGATATCAGTTCAGTTGAAGTCTATTTATATTAAGCGACCGTAAAATGGCGCCTGTAACACTGGCCACGATGTTCAGTTTTTTGTGGATAGCTGGTGCGGCTTTTGCACTAGATAGTGGCTAGCAATCTGCACATGCTACGTTTTACGGTGGCAGCGATGCGTCGGGCACAATGGGTAAGTTCATACCTCCACAAAACTCCAGCCCTGTGGACTTCTGGGAGGGCGCAGACACTATTCACTTTGCAGTTTCAGCTTTAGATTAATAATTTAATACCATATGTTACTTAAAGCAAATAGATGGTGAAATTAATTTGACGGGCGGTGCGTGCGGATACGGTAACCTATATAGCCAAGGCTATGGAACAAACACTGCAGCTCTGAGCACGGCGCTTTTCAACAATGGCGCTACTTGCGGAGCCTGTTACGAAATGAAAAGCGACCACCACTCCGACCCTCAGTCATGTCTACCTGGCACTGTGACAATTACTGCTACTAACCTCTGCCCCCCTAACTCTGCTCTTCCCAACGACAATGGAGGATGGTGCAATCCACCTCTCCAACACTTCGACATGGCTCAGCCTGCGTTTCAACAGATCGCCATATACAGAAGTGGCATTGTTCCAATCATCTAGAAGGTAATTAATTAATTAATTATTACCCTAATTAGTCTCTCAACACTATATTCCTATTCTTCAATCCCTAGAATTTATTCCCAACTTGACTTTAATTGGGATGAAATCATAAACCGCAAGGTCCATATTTATGTATGCAGAGTACCATGGATGAGGAAAGGTGGAGTTCGATTCACGATCAATGGCCACTCCTATTTCAGTTTGGTACTCATTACCAACGTAGGAGGTGCAGGCGATGTGGAGGCGGTTTCCATCAAAGGTTCCAACACTGGCTGGCAAGCAATGTGCCGCAACTGGGGACAGAATTGGCATAGCAACTCATATTTGAATGGATAGACTCTCTCCTTCCAGGTCACCGTTAGCGATGGGAGAACCATCACATCCTATAACGTAGCTCCCGCAAATTGGCAATTCGGCCAGACATTTGAAGGACAGCAATTTTAGCCCATTGTCACCTGCGTCAAAACTAACCCATCGAAGAGTAACGCAGAGGCAACGAAGCCGACGCGATGATAGAATGTAACACTTTTAAAGTGGTTATCACTCAGAGAGTACAATAGCCAGTATTCCACACTAACCAAGGGTACGAGGATTGCTGCCCACTTCTAATTGTTTTCGATGTATAGAATTGATATACACGTCCTCACTGGGGACGGTGATATATTGTATCAGTGACATGTTTCTCCTAGATTCCGTAAATTGGAGCTTTATGTTTTAATTGTTATAGCTGATGGCAATTATTGGAGATTTTGATGACCTCTACTCGCACATTGTAGTGATTGAGTTAATTGATTTTGGTAGCCTTCAGCTCCACTAATTAGTTGAAGCGAAGTGTTTTATGTAGTGATATATATGGGGAACTATACACCTTTTGGACTAATTAGTGGAAGCAAAGTGTTTTATGTGATAACGATCATTGTTACCTTGGTCTGCGATGTTTGGGATTTTTCTGTTAAAATCTCAAAAACAACAGAAAATCACACAGAGAGACAATGCTCTGTTTTTCTCTCCACAAGATCTTGGCACAGGGAAGCTTTAAAATTTCTGAGCAGACAGTTTTTCCTCACACATAAAAACACTTCGTATTTATTGATAAAAGACATACAAAATTCATCCTGAGATTTTACACTGCTGTGTGTAAAGATATTTTTTACATTGCTGCTGTAAAAACAGATTTCAATTACAAAAATTATATTCATGTTGTTGCATGCTCCTTTCTTACTCCCCATTGTTGTGCCTATTTTTCTTACATTAGTTGCGGCGAGTTTTTCCTTTTTGCACTCTATCTCTTAACAAAAACAAACATAGAAATATATATATGGTTTTACTTGGCATACTGCCGTAAAAGAAAAAGAAAAATAAAAATTAAATGGTTTTACCAGCTTTTACTTGTGCCCATACTCCCGCTGAAACAAAATTAAAATCTTTACTAAAACTTACCAACCTACAGTAAATTACATTTACTGTTTTACTGACAAAACTGGCAGTAAAGAAACTTTTACTTCACGTCAAATTCATTTGTTGTAGCCCTGTACTTCAACCGTTGACTTCAATTGGATCGCATCGCAGAAACACAATCTGCTAGAGGGAAAAATGGAACACAATTATATTGGTGCAATTTGCGATCAGATTGCATCGCACCATCGCAATCGGAGAAATCAAGTGAACAAAACGGAGGCTCCAAGCATATAAGCGATTTGCGATCTGCGATAAGATCGCATTGGAGAAAAAAGAGAAAACACAATTAAGGCAAGGATAAAGAAATGCGATTTGCGATATGATCGCATCCCAAGAAAAATAATTCTGCGGTTGAAATTATTATTTCAACACTCTCATTTAATTTCAACTGTTGGGCATTCAGTCATACCAAAACACTTCCTTAAAAACTCAAAACTTTTCTGTCCCAAAGGCTTGGTTAGAATGTCCGCAACCTGTTCCTGAGTATTGTAATGTTGTAAAAAGATTTCTCCATTGTTCACCAATTCTCTGATGTAATGGAACCTTGTATCAATGTGTTTCGTTCGTTTGTGAAACACAGAATTCTTGGATAGGGCAATAGCTGAGCTATTGTCACAAAAAATAACTGTTGCATTTGCTTGCTCTTGGCATAGGCTCCTTCGCATCCTTCTCATCCAAACTGCTTGACACGTTGTTGCTGTAGCTGCCACATATTATGCCTCTGCTGTAGACAATGCTACAATGGACTGCTTCTTAGAAGCCCATGAAATGGCTCCTGAACCCATGTGAAAGAGATAACCGGATGTGCTTTTCCGATCATCCACACTTCCAGCCCAATCGCTATCAGTATATCCAATTAAATCTGAACTTTCTGAGGAAGTATATAAAATGCCAAATCTTTTTGTACCTTTGACATACCTCAGTATTCTTTTTGCTGTCTGCCAATGTGCTTCTTTTGGCCTCTCCATAAATCTGGAAACTAAACTAACAACAAACATTATATCTGGCCTAGTTGCTTTTAAATACATGAGGCTGCCAACTATACTCTTATATAAGCTAGGATCAAAATCCTTGCTGTTGTCCTCTTTGCTGAGTTTTAATCCCATTACCATGGGAATGATCGCTGCCTTGCACTCTTGCATATTAAATATGCCCAATACTTCATTTACATATCTCGCTTGAGAGATAAAAATTCCATTTTCATTTTGATCTACTTCTATTCCTAAGAAGTATCTCAGCAAACCCATGTCAGTCATCTCAAATTCCTCTTTCATGATTGATTTGAAAATTTTAATGAAGTAGTCATCATTACCTGTAAAAATCACATCATCAACATATAACACAACAATCAAAATTTTACCATCCTTTTCTTTGATGTAGATGGTGGGTTCTCCCTCACACTTTGCAAATTCATTTTCCAGTAGATAGGAATCTATCCTATTGTACCATGCTCTTGGTGCTTGCTTCAGCCCATAAAGAGCTTTCTTCAATCTGCATACTTTGTGTTCTTGGTCTTTCTTCTCATAGCCTAAAGGCTGCTCAATGTAGACCTCTTCCTTTAGCACTCCATTTAGGAATTCTGACTTCACGTCCATTTGGTAAACTTTACACTTGTTTTGTGCTACTATGGACAGCACTGCTCTCACGGTTTCCATTCTTGCAACCGGTGCGAAAGTTTCCTCATAATCTCTCCCATACTGCTGCTTGTATCCCTTGACAACCAGCCTTGCCTTCTGTCTTTCAATTTTGCCTTCAGCATTGCACTTGGTCTTATAGACCCATTTAACTCCAATGAATTCCTTACCTTTTGGTAGCTCAACCAAATCCCATGTCTTGTTTCTCTCTATTGCATTAATCTCCTTATCCATAGCTTCTATCAATTTCTTATCTTTAATTGCATCTTCGAAATGAATAAGGTCATCAACATGACAATACAAGGCAAATAAGGAATTCATTCCTTCATCATAAATGTCACTTAAGTTTCTGAACTTTTTACCTCTTTCATTTGGTGTGCAAGTGCTTGAAGATGCACTTGAACTTCCGCTTTGTGGTGTGCTTGGAGAAGCACTTTCATTTCTCCTCAAGGGTGTCACTTGCTGCCCTTGTGTTGGTGCTGTTCTTTGGGGATGTATTTTAGCCATCTCCTCATCATATTCATCATGAGACAAACAGTTTTTAACATTTACTGTTTTCTCTATGCTTCCATCCTAAGCTTCTTCCTCAATGAACTGAACATCTCTGCTCACAAAAACTTCTTGGTAGATGGGATATACAACCTGTATGCTTTGGATTCCCAACTGTATCCAATAAAAATATATTTCTCCCCTTTGCTGTCCAACTTCTTCCTTCGCTGATCTGGAATGTGTGCATAGGCCACACATCCAAAAACTTTCATGTGGGTGACTCCTTGCTTTCTCCCACTCCATGATTCTTCCGACACTCTATTCATCACTGCTTTTGTAGGACACCTATTCAAAATATACGCTGCACAATTTATAGCTTCAGCCCAATAATCATTTGGCAAATGCTTTGCCTTTAACATGCTCCTCGCCATATCCATGATGGTCCTGTTCTTCCTTTCAGCAACTCCATTTTGCTGTGGGGTGTACCTTGCTGTAAACTACTTGTGAATTCCATTTTCTCTACAAAATCGTAGGAATTCCTTGGAAATATACTCACCTCCTCTATATGTTCTAAAAACTTTGATATGGAACCCAATTTGATTTTCCACAAGTGCTTTGAAATTTCGGAATTTTTCAAACACTTCACTTTTATTCTTCAAGAAATAAACCCAATTTTTTCTTGTAAAATCATCAATGAAAGTTAGAAAATATTGGCTTCCTGCTAGTGATGGAGTTTGCATCGGTCCACATACATCTGAGTGGGCAATTTCTAAGGGTGCTTTTTCCCTTATGCTTTTCCCTAATGGAAAACTTTCTCTATGTTGTTTTCCCAATATGCAACCTTCACAAAGGTTGTTCGGTTTCTCTATCAATGGTAATCCTCTTACCATTCCTTTTCTGCTCAGCAAGTTAAGACCTCCAAAGTTGAGATGTCCAAACCTCAAATGCCACAACCAATTTCCATCCTTTGGCACACTTTGGAAAGCCTATTGGGTAACAGCTGCAATTACTTCTTTGTTTTTCAAATCTGCTCTTATTCTAAGAGGGAACATCATGTTCCTCGTCATCTTCACTTCAGCAATACATCGTTTGCTGGGTGCTCTATCCATGATGGTGCATGCATCATTCACAAAGAAAACATTGTACCCCTTATGGACAAGTTGTCCAATACTCAAGAGGTTACATCTCATTCCAGGAACATAATAGACATCTGCTATGGTTTTCCTTTCACCCTTCTTTGTAAATATCTTAACTTCTCCTTTACCCATAACAGAAATTTTACTATCAGTCCCAAGTGTGACTTGTGACTTCACACTTTGATCTAAAGCAGAAAACAAAGCTATGTTTCCTGTCATATCGTTGCTACAACCGGAATCTAGAAACCATATATCTTCATTGTTTGTTTCAGCCATGTTACAAGCTAATAAAACATTATCTTGGCTTGTATTTTCTCTAGTGATATTTGCACTAGAATTATTATTCATATCATGTTGTTTCTTCTTACATTCACTGGCATAATGCCCATATTTTTCACAATAATAACATTGGACATTGGATTTATCATACCTTTGTCCTTGAGCATGTCGTTGTCCTCTTTGTTGGGTGCTGCCTTGGCCTTGGTTCTGATTTGGATTGCTGCCTCTTCCTTGAGCATTTGCTGGACTGTTCCTTCCACCTTTGTTCTTTCTTCTGCCTCTTCCTCTTTTGTTTCCTCTGCCTTGACCTCTTCCTCTTCCAAATGACATTTGGGTCTTGAAGGCTTGCTCTAGAGATGAGTTTTCATTTCTACTCAACCTCTGCTCATGAGTTATCAGTGATGCATGAAGTTCATCAACTGAAAAGTTTGAGAGATCCTTTGTCTTTTCTATGGTGGTGACAATCACATCAAACTTTAAGGGTAGGACCCTCAAAAGTTTCTCCACAATCCTCTTTTCTTCAAGAGTTTCTCCATGAGTCCTCGTTTGTGTGACCAAACCAATCACATGTGTGAAGAATGAGTCAATATTATCTGACTCTTTCATGTTCAGATTCTCAAAATTTCTCCTCAGCAACTGTAGTTTTGTTGTCTTCACTTTCTCCATGCCTTTATAGGCTGTTTTGAGAGTTTTCCATGCTTCTTTGGATGTCTTAGCTGCTGCTATCCTTGGAAACACACTCTGGTTCACTGCTTGATACAAAAATACACGGGCTTTTGAGTCATTTTTCCTATTTCTCTTTAATAGATCTTTCTCTGCCTAAGTTAATCTATTAAACTCATTTTCATCTGCTGGTTCTTCAAAACCATCTTCAACAAGTTCCCATAAATCTTGACAGACAAACAGGGCTTTCATGGTTATTGCCCAATAGTCATAGTTTTTCCCATTGAACTGTGGGAACTGAGGATTAAACATACCCATGCTAGTGCTGGTGCTGGCCATTCTAGCACTCTTTAACTATGCTATAAAATGTTTGACTGTATATTAAAATAACTGATTGTTTCTTCGGCAGCAACACAAAAAAAACTTTGAGGAATACCTGGATCCCCTTTTTTTTTTGCTGAGTCTTCACTCTGCTGGAGAAGTCGCTGCAACAAGAAACTTTCCTTCAGCTTCTTTGACACCTTCAAAGAGCCTGAGCCTGCTCTGATACCACTGTTGGGAATTTTTCTGTTAAAATCCAAAAAACAATAGAAACTCACACACAGAGACAATTCTCTGTTTTTCTCTCCACAGGATCTTGGCACAGGGAAGCTTTAAAATTTCTGAGCAGACAGAGTTTTTCCTCACACATAAAAACACTTCGTGTTTATTAATAAAAGACTTATACAAAATTCATCCTCTTTCACCCAGAGGGATTCACAAATAACATTTCAACAAAAAAAAAATACTCTATCTCCTCCTGAGATTTTAGACTGTTGTGTGTAAAGATCTCTTTTACATTGCTGCTGTAAAAACAGATTTCAATTACAAAAATTACATTCATGCTGTTGCATACTCCTTTCTTACTTCGCACTGGTGTGCCTATTTTTCTTACATTCGCTGCGGTGAGTTTTTCCTTTTTGCACTCTATCTATTAACAAAAACAAACATAGAAATATATATATGGTTTTACTTGCCATACTGCCGTAAAAGAAAAAACAATAAAATAAAATGGTTTTACCAGCTTTTACTTGTGCCCATACTCCCGCTGAAACAAAATTAAAATCTTTACCAAAACTTACCAACCCACAGTAAATTACATTTACTGTTTTACTGACAAAACTGGCGATAAAGAAACTTTTACTTCACGTCAAATTCATTTGTTGCAGGCCTGTACTTCAACCGTTGACTTCAATTGGATCGCATCGCACAAACACATTCTGCTGGAGGGAAAAATGGAACACAATTATATTGGTGCGATTTGCTATCGGATCGCATCGCACCATCGCAATCGGAGAAATCAAGTGAACAAAATGGAGGCTCCAAGCATATAAGCGATTTGCGATCTGTGATAAGATCGCATCAGAGAAAACAGGGAAAACACAATTAAGGCAAGGATAAAGAAATGCGATTTGCGATATGATCGCATCGCAAGCAAAATAATTATGCAGTTGAAATTATTATTTCAACAGGCGAACGTTTTTCTTAATTTTAGATGGACCTTTGATAAATTTATTTCACATTTCAGTGAAAGTGCTGCACACATTCAAAGCCTCTCCGTTCATCTCGACTCCCCTCCTACAATTCTTGTTTTTCTGGCCGGTGCTGCGAAACTGCGAATGTTATCTAATATTTTATTGCAACGGATATACCTGCTTCGCTGTCCCGCTAAATTGTGAAAACGCGTTTGACTGGGGACTTCGCCATTGTTCAGACGTTTCTGTGGTTTGAAGCATGGTTACCAAGTTCGGCCGTCTTGGCAAAAAAGTTCAGAAATTCGCTGACTTAATACGTTAATTTCGATATGATACGGAATATTTTGTTAACGAAATCAATTAAGTTAATTTCTCTACTGCGGGTTGTTATTCTGAAAAGCTGAGCAGAGGGTACAATGCTCTGCTGCAATATTTGAATTTCCTGTGGTTAATAAGCAAGCAGCCATCGGAATATAATTTTATCATTGTTTCGCTTCGGTTCAGGAGCAATATTTGATTTTCCTCTGGTCAATAATCAAGTAGCCATTATATAAAAACATCTATCCTACGAGAACATTTATATATAATCGTAATATATAGAGAAACATTTATCTCATGGGAACATTTATACATATATAAAAACATCAATCCTACAAAAACACATTTATATATATAGAAACATCCATTTTATCAGAGCAGTCACAAGTATCACTGATAATTTATATATTAAAAAATATTATTGAAATTTTCAGTTATAAAATAGTAAATTCTTTATTAAAAATGTTGCTTTTGTATTAAAAAAATAAGTTTTGTATTTTAAAAACTGTAAAAATTTCAAATTATAGTTTTAAGTAACAATAATTATCTAAATTAGTTATTAGGGTTTTAATTTGAAATTCAATTAAAGTGTTTATTTTTTGTGCTTGATGACAAAAATTAATCTACCAAGTTATTATTGAATAAATTTGGATTTTAGTGACAACTAGTTCGCGGAGATTATTTAAATATCCGATATTTCATTTTTTACATTCAAAATCCATTGTGAATTTTTGTTATTTATATTAATATATTTTATTTACATATTTTCTGAATTGGCAATACAAATAATAGATTATCTTAATTAGATAAAAATAAATAAATAAACAAAAAAAATTAATACTGAAAATCATGATATTATTATAGGAAAGATTCATTTTAATTTTATAAAATTTTGAAACTAAGTAATAATAATATGGTAATATATATAATATAAGATGTATATTTTAGATTTTTTTCCCTATTAAATTTTATATAATTATAATTTTATATTTGATAATTATAGTTTAAAGACGTCATTGGCTAAAGAAGAGCAATATAACACCCATTAGCGCAACAAACGAACTCTTTCGTATTGACGACCTAAAAATGTCGTGCTTGCCATATTTTACAATTGATGACATAACAATGTAGTACCCGCTATATTCTACAATTTTCCCAACGACGACCAAACACCCATCCAATGCTTGCCGCATTTACATTCGGAATGCAATCCTCTCCTAATTCTTGGGAAAAAACTGTCGCTGACCAGGGACACTTTCAGCAACAAAATCGTCCATACATTTTTCCTTCTGGCAATGATTATGAGTTCATAACCTTCATCTTTTATGAGATAAGAGTACAATAGGCAATGACATCATCTTTTTAAAGGATTAATTTCTTATGACTGCCGTAGTCTAACTAGCAAGAGGAATTGTTCAAAAAGTTATAGAAATTCTGGGCATACTTAGAGAAAATTCGGCAACTTTTTTTTTGTAAATCTAAATTATAGTTGTTAAACTTCAAAATTTAAATGTCCTAGACATTTTTGATGGTGCTCAACCCATTTCCACCATCAAAAACACCATTCAAACACTGTCTCTACAAGAATTTTTGAAATACTTTTGCCCAGATTCGGACTATTTTGGCCGTCCAGACAATTCCTCCACCTCATTAGAGACCTCCTTTATAACTTATTCGTACAATGGGAAAGCTAGGTTGTTTCGGATAGTTTCTTATATCTATCTTTGAGATGGAGTTAGGTTGGGTCAGCTATCATTATAACGAGGTGCATTAAACTTATATTAAAGTGAATATTAATTAGTCTAGAAATTAATTTATATTTTTATAATATTGTAGATCGAATGCTTGGGTATATTATTTTATTTTGTAAATAATTAAATATTTTTTAATTTTTTATTAATTAATAGTAGCGTTTAGAGATAATAATTGTCATTTTATGATTAATTTTTTTCATTTCAAAATTTATTAATCGTTTAAATTTTTTATTTTTATTTACAAATTTTTTCAATACCTCATATATCTATGTGTCAAAGTATTTACATTCAAACCCTGCAATTACTTACTCTAAATTAATAGAGCAGTAAATCTACCATTAGAAATTACAATTCAATTCATATTGAATTTTATAATTTATTATTTAGATTACAAAATGACTATGATAAATACATTTTAAAATTTTATTTTAAATTAATTCATATATTATTTTGAAATTAATTAAATTAAAATTAAAATTTCACTTAACATGTGATTTAACGTATTTCTATAAATCAAGCGAATAGTAAATAAAGATACATCTTATATTGCCAAAAAAAATCATACAAATTACATAAATTTATGCTTATAATGATATCTAATGGCATATGAAAGTTGGAGAAATATGCTGCTCAACGTATACCAACAACTTAATTGATCGGGTTGTCATAGTTGTAGATACCAACAACTTAATTGATCGGGTTGTCATAGTTGTAGATACGAATACTTAATGACTCTTTCTCTTACAAATTATACATTCAAATCTTAATTTATTACGTAACAACTGAGATTAAAATAGCCAATATAAAACATTTTAAATTTGTTTAACACAACCATTTTGTATTGTTACATCTACAACACCACATCCTTTGATTTGATGTGAGTGATCATCCACAAGATATATATTACCACATTCTTGAATTCATAATACGTTGTTTCTCCTTTATCAAGAAAATTTCCAATATTCCCTTTATTTCTATGTTTGGAGTCACGTAAATTCATTTTAAATAACATTGAAACTTGTGACAATAAGAACATGCATCATTCTTTTTAATATTAACATTCAAATTTCGTTGTGTCATAGTTTGATGTGGCTTTGAACATGGTGGATTTACATATCTTTTACTTCCTTCTCCTTATTTGCTTCCCATGGATTTCTTTTCGAACGATGCTTTCCTTTTGCTATCAATGCAAAGCCTAAATAACGAGACCTACAATTAATATTTTTCCTTCCTTGCTCTTCTTCGTGCCAAAGAATACGGTGTGGTCATCAAAATATAGGTGATGTTTCTCATGTTACAAAGAGACATGTAATAAACATATAATATTATTCTAAAATATCGTTCAACGCTATAGTTACCATATGTTTGCTTAAGATTTTTTCACCAATATCACCTAGTTTTTCTTTCAAATATCTAATTCTAGAAATAAAACTATTACATTCTCATTCTCCTGTATTTTAATTGAAAGAAATTGGTTTTTTAAGATTTAAAATCAGTTTGCATTGGTTGTTTTATACAAACCTTTAAGGGTATTCTATCTCTCCCTGAATTTTTTGTAGTCTCTGATATGAAAATTAATATTGTCCTTCACGAACATTTTTAGAATCAACTTTTATTTTCTCTCATGGGGCTCCCAATTATGAACCTTTGTGAGGACTTCAAGTTTGGATTCACGTCTACATACAATGGGCCAAACATTTGTTCCTTCCATCAAGGTATGAATATTGAACTTACAATTCATATAATTGGACTTGTCTAACTTGTTTGCTTCAGTTAAATAAGGATTTTCCAAAGAGTTATTCGTTAAGCACACCTTTAATAAGAAATAATTCCCAAAAAAATTACCTTCTTGAGGCCCTAGGATGTTGCCACCTCCTTTGTTGTTGATGAGATCAATAAGAGATATGTGGATGAATACTTGCCCATCATCAATTCCGAAAACAGTTGATCTAGTCTATTTCGATCACATCGACAACAAGAAAGATATAATACCTTCTACACAATTCAAAATTCCAGTTAACCATATAATATTCTTCCCCATATCCAAATTCGACTTCAAAATATATGAGTTTCAATTACAAAAATAATTTTCCAAATCTAAATATTTGGAATGTGATAGAATCATCAAGATAGAAATCCTCTTTAAGTATAACTCTCTTGTAACTCACTCAAGATACATATCAATCGAATCATTTTCTCATTCATGCAACTTACAACACCTCAACAAAGTCTCACATGCAGTAATCCCATAGCTTTCATGACTTGAACAATCCTTAGCTAACTCAATTTAGACGCATGTAGCTTACATAGAATCCCACACAACAGTATTTCTTAGTGTAGCATTCTTAATAGTCTGATGCTCGTTCACATTGCAACATCTCCAACATTCTTGTATTGACAACAACTTCAATGCCACAGTCTACGCATTTTTCAATAGACAACAATTGACATAATATACGACTCTTCATTTTTTGATCTCGCTGTCAATTAAGAGGGTATCATAGATTTGGAGACCTTGAGTGTTCAAAAATGCAACCCGAATTTGAAGTGATACAACATGACCCAATTTTCACACAAGTTCTACAATAGACAACAATTTCAACATGGTTCATTATAAATTTGCATAGATCCATGTGCAATCACACTAACTTCCATCTCCACTTCCTCACAAAACAACAATACCATTTCACATACACACCACACACCTCTCAATCAAGCCTCTAATTTTTTCTTACCTCCCACTCTAATACCAAGAAAAAATATTAAAGGCAATAAATGGAAATGGTGATGTAGCTTATAGGTGAGATAATAGTCACACTAAGAGCTTTCCCACGCTCTCACATCACTAGATCAATATCATCTTACATTTATAAGTGACACAAAACAATTTTGGGGTCTGCGTATTTCGAACTCTGATGGTTCTTCAATTTTGTCAGCTTAAGCGCTCACCTCTGGAATCCTGTGGGTTATGGGCCCACGGAACTGTATTCTATACAACAATGGAGCTCCTAAACCTTATTTCCAATCATATCATGCTTTCTTGTAAACTCGTGTTGGGAACGGGATCCCCCAAGGACAATTTTGGGGCTAAAACACCATGTTTTGGGTCGAATTTTGTAATAAAGTTGTATAGTCTTCGCATTTTGTGGCCGCGGAGCGTGAAGGCGTCATGAGTCATAAAGGGTTTTCTGCCCTTATTTTTGTAAAGTAAAGTCAGCTATGAAGATCTACCCATGGTCCGCAGACCATGGGATTGTATGAAAAGAGCTATGTAAGCTCTAAGAAGGCTTTTGGAGTCATAAGTTGAAGCATGAGGTCTGATAAAAGTCCATTGTTATTGTTGGCTCTGACTAGTATAGTTGGATTTAACATATGTGGAAAAATAATACATTCTGCTTTGAAAATTCCTATGAAAGATATGAAACTATGAGTTGGGCACGACCTCATAGTGTTTCAAGAAGCAATGAGGCACATTTGATATTTTTTGATTGATGATATGATCTTTACAGGTCCAAGGACATTCATACAGATATATTGTCGTTTGCGGGAAGCCTTTCCTAAAAATAAGGATTATCCTTTTGGTGGTAGGTTCCTCATTCCTGTGGGGGACCTTGGGAAACTACCTCCTATTAAGGATAAACCCCTGCATGAAGGTAGGATAACAGAGAAATTTTTGTGGAAAAGCTTCAACATTATTGTGACTCTGGACAAAATTTATAGCAAGCAAGGACACGATCTGAGACAGACATATTTTCACAATCTTTTAACCAATATTATAAATATAGAGGCTTTTTCTTATTGATTTGGATATTCTTATGATGTGTGTCGATATTTTCTTGGATCGATAGGAAAGGAGTTTATTTGATTGTTCACGACACTTGTTACCAATGAATAGTCTCGTTAATTTGCACAATCGAAAAATTCTTAAATCATCACATTGTCATGTTGCAAGATGTGTTATGGAATGCAGTAGAAGAGCATAAATAGGTGAAAATTATGATGATGTGCTAGAGCATAAATTGTTTCTATGTTGTGGAGACTGCATAATGCTAACACGTAATTTGTAGGTTGAGGCTGGGTTGGTTAATGTTGCTCTTTGATATTGAGGATATCTTATTTTCCCCTGGTTCAAATTTTCCACATATTCCACAATTCATACAGTTATTTTTGAAAAGTACTCTAATGTTACATTTGAAAGGGACTGCCCAATTTTTGTGTCCAACGTTGGATTGTGAAAAAGATTGTCTCAGTATAAATATTTTTCATCATGGACCATGGTTAACCATGTTTATTTAGGGGTTTACAATACATTTCCTAGGATTTATATATAGAAGATTTATAATATGCCTTAGCTTTACTATTCCCTTGGGTTTATAGTAACAATCCCTTGGTTCCATTCATATAAGGGTACGTATTTCAAGGGTATAATTTTTTTCACACGGTTAGAATATTACTCCTACGATTTAATGCAAATCCATTGGGTTTTTTGTAGTGTCCCATAATAATAAATAATATAATATAATGTTAAATAAATAATAAACAATAAATAAATAAATAGTAATAGTAAATAAATAATAAATTAATTACATGCTCTAAATAAATATAAATAAGAATAAATGAAAAACAGTAAAAATTAGTAAAGCTATCAAAAAGTAAAAACAAAAGAATAAAACAAGAAAGCAGTAAAGTTGCATGTTGACACATGGAGTGTGTGCATGTGGTTCCCCTTCCAATGTTTGCTCTATTTAATAGATGGGGAGGAAGGCGAGAGGCATTCCATCATCCATCGTCTTGGGAGGATAGTGTTGTGAGACAAATGATACCCTGGCAGTAGTACATTGATTGAGGGTTCGGTGGTGGCCAATTGTAGCAAGATTTTGTGCAATTGAGCCTACGATTGGGTGGAGAGTTGTCCCCAAGACTTTGTTGTAGGTAACAGAATTCAACTAGCATTCAACTAGCATTCCACAAGTAAGTTGTCTCTCTACCCATATATTTTTGAAATTGATGTTAACTAGTTGATAAATTGCTTGTTGATTATAAATCGCTTAATTAATCTAATTAATTATGTGTTGTTATTTCGGGGCTATTACATATGGTATCAGAGAATGGTTCAACTCTTAGGCCTATAGACATTTTAATGTAGAAAAATTCGATCTACATATTTTAACGAAAATAAAATAAAATAAAAATAATAATAATAATAATAAATAATAAAATAAATAAAATCTAAAATAATAATAATAATAATAAATTAAATAAAATAAATAAACAAACAAATAAAAAAATAAAAAATTATCGTTGGGCTACGACAATTAATATTACCTGGTACAAGCGATTTGCTTTTTTTATTGCAATTCTGGATAGATTTTTAATATGTGCAAGGGTTTCTTTATTATTACTCAGATTTATTATACATGGTACAGTCGATCGTTGTTTTTTATTTTCGCTTTTAATTTCACGGCACGAATGAGATGGGTTTTTGTTCATGCTTTCCGCACAAGCATCGATAGAATTTAACGCGCATGGATTTCATTGTTTCCTATACTGGCGTTACTTACAGTTTAATGTTGTTGTTAGAGGTCATGTTTTGTCCACAATTTGGTCGATTATCGCTAAACTTCCGCATGGCAGTGTAGTTAAACTGTCCTAAAATATATTGGCAACATTTGTTTCAATTCTGGAGATGGAAGATTTTTGTTGCTGCAACAGTTCTCCCAAGTTATTAGTAGTGTGCTCCTCTGCAATATTCCTACCCTTACGCATGCACAACGTTTGTGTATTTCACACTATTTCCACTGAGCTATTGGCCCAATTTTGTTACGTATTTTTTTGTGAAGAACGATAACGTGCAATTTTAGATTGTAATGTAGTTTTTACCTGGTATGGAGGTTTACTATATCTCGTCTGTGGTCTTGTGCATCGGATGGTGATTCTATGCATTAAGTAAACAAATTGCAGTATATATATAAACCACATGATGGTATATTTTAGTCTTAGTGGAAAAATCATACATATTTGGAGTAGTTTGTTTGATTAAATGTCTGATTTGCATTAGCATTAATTTATTGTTGATATTTCATTCTTGAGTTGCATGTGTTTTCTTTAATTGAAATTGGTTAGATATTCTGTGAAATATTAGCAACAGAAATATACCACGACGTAGTTTGTTTGATTAAATGTCTGATTTGCATTAGCATTAATTTATTGTTGATATTTCATTCTCGAGTTGCATGTATTTTCTTTAATTGAAATTGGTTAGATATTCTGTGAAATATTAGCAACAGAAATATACCATGACCAATAACTGGGAAAATAACTCCGAGAGGAATGCACACTGAGTAACCTGAGTCTGCCAAATTTTGAGTTTGTTCCCTGAGTTTTGGGATCTCAAAATCAACGTCATCGGATTCTTTGCTCGTATTTTCCTGAAAGAAAAGATCCTTGAGCTATGTCTAGCTATATGCCCTTACTAATATCTTGTTTTACGATTACAATAAGTTACATTTATCGACACGAAAACATCGGAAATGAGGATGAATGGTTTATCTTCAAATTGCCAGGGTCATAAGGTTAGCTAAAGCGTCAAACATATCGTTCAAAATAATGAGTCATTATCATGTTTGGATACCGCGTTAATCGTTTTCAAAATAGAAACCCAAATCTTAGAGTTATGGGTATTAAACTTTTTTTTTGTTTTTTTTTTCCGCAGTCCACCTATTGTGGCTTGTTTCTTTAAAAAAAAAATAAAAAATTATTGGTCGTGAGTATATTTTATACATTGAACAACTTATTCTACAATAGCAAATTCTCTTGTGATTGATAACTGAAGGAACCTGGTTGCATGGTGGCTAGATAAAGATATCTCATACTAGCGATGCTCTGTCTCTAGATACATAGTGAGCAATACAACCAACCATTTTCGTCTTTTCTGTATTATATTAGGTCAAGTTAGCTAGACACCTTCCATCATTACATAATCCGATTGAGTTACAACTAATCTGTAAAAAAAAAAAAAAATGCATAGAATATTCCTACACGGTATTTATGGCGTCGTAGCATTAACGCAACCAACCTCTATTTATTAAACTTTTTTTTTTACCTACCCATGCTTTCACTTCTTTATTTGACATTCACTTAGCTTTGCATACCATTTCCCTTTCGTGAATGGGCATTTATGTGAATTTTTACGGTTGTGAGGACTTTACAAAAATGGAATGAAGGTAGAAGTTGGAAAGCATCATCGGAATTGGTACATGCTCTAAATGAAATTAGGGAATTATTTTAAAATACTATTTATGAATATTGTTAAGCATAAAATAATAGAAACATCACTTTCCTATTTCTAAAATTTTGAATTTTTTTTGGAAAAAATAAATACAAAAATTTTATTCCAGTGTGCATCGGTTGATATAGTTAGTAGATGTGAAAGTTCGTAAAATTTGATAAGTGGTTATGAACATTTAGATTCTCATCCTTTAATCTCATCCGGAGAAGGATCTCAGATAAATAAGTGAACAAACTATCTATCAAGACCGCCTTCAAATATGAAAGGTCTAAATGTCTCTCGATTTGCTTTGCTTATATTATTTCGTAAATTTTTGTTACTGTCTCCGAATAGTGAGTTTGGAGGCATAAGTCTATGATGTAATCCAGTGATGATGGGTTGTAGAGAACAAAAAGGACTGCAACATCTAAGTCTAAGGAATAGAAAAAAAAGTCAAGGCCATATAGTTTATTCTCACAATCCTAGAGATGTTTTCATGTTGAACACACTTTTCACATATTAATATTGTGGATTGATGTAGATTTCATATGGATGTTCTGCTTCCTAAGCGTGACGTCACCCACCAAATTTTCTTTGGCCTGCTGAATCACTGTCTGAGAGTTTTTGTGAATGATTTAGTTTTTTTGTGAAGGGTAGTTGAGGTGCATGTTTTCCTACATCCTCATGGGCTATAAATTCTGAATTCTTGCTCTCTAGTTGTGGTCACACTTTATGAACTCGTGGATGGTGATAATCTACCCATAATTGACGACGTATAATTCTCTGAAAGATAGGTATATTTTTCGTCTATTAGCTTATTTTCACATGAATTTTTCCTTGAGAATCTTGTGATACCATGCTATGATGTTAAACATATGATGGTCATTTCTTAACATTGTAAACAACTGAATTTCACATCCTAAACATTCATTTCTTGTGATTGAACAATACGCCAACTGACATGATTCGATCCACATTGGATGGCATTTTCCCTAAAAAAATTTAGGACTATTGATATGGTATACTGGCATGTTTTTGTGGTGGAAAAAATCAATTTTAAAATCTCTGCGGCTATCAAAATTTGAAATCAGCCTATAACAACCCCGAAATTAGCATAGTATTCAGGGTGGGGTCACTCCTAAATTCATCATGAATTGCCATACCATGAGTATGTAAAGTTACGCATCTGCTCAACAGCTAGGCTCAAATTTGTAGGATGGAATGCCCACTTTATATGCAGGTTTAGACACAAATTTGTAAGATGGAATGCCTATTTTCTGTGCCTAAGAGTTTATAGTTCCATAACTATGTGTCACGAAAGTTTTTGAATTTCTTAGAGTATTTTAATAAATCTCAAAGATATGCTAGTTCTAGCATGAGTCTTGGTATGGGCATTAAATTGACAAATCATAACAAATCCCTGGGAATATCTTCATTTGGATTATATTTGGACATTATTTCATATTAGTGAAATCACCGTGACTATCCCGTCAAGATGGATGCATACAGACTACTTGATAAAATGTATGAATGCAAATTTTCCGCTGGATGATGATTTTAGGTTTGAGATAGCAAGTGGGAAGCTTTGCCTTTTTGATTCTTGAATCACTTTCACCACTTTGAAATTGCCTGAGAATTTGACTTCTGAAACATTATACTTCCCATTAGCGCTTGTCAAAGGATTATGTATTTGGTTGCATTGGTGTTTACATAAATAAATAACCAAAATTTGAATTAGGACCATTTTTTATTCCAGGGTGATTTTTTTATATTCAAAGAAAATACATCTCAATTATGTTTTATATTTGTGACCTTGTCTTCTTGCTTCCCTATTTGAATGTTGTCCATATATAATTTAGTAAACACGCTAATCTCAGAGCTTCCTCTATTCTATTGCTGTCTGAAAATATTTGCTTCGTTTTGGTAATAGCTCAATACTATTGTCACAGTAAATCACGTAGAAAGCGTTCAACCTATAATAGCACCGACTTGCAATGTTCCAATGACTTTTCTCTTTATGTAATTTTAACCTTTATTTGATACCCTATCTACCATTATTTGATATCCTATCTTTATCATTCAGTGTTAAATCATATTTAGATCATTTTGGCCCATCATCATATTCACATCCATGAAATGATATTCTCGGATGAGATCATTTCTGGAGAGCTTGGCTCAAATATACATTTGTATTATTCCCTCTCGGAAATGGCTCACTAAACGCACTGTAATTTCTGAGTTTTGTTGAGTTTTTAAGTGAGATGTTTTGTCAAACAACTTATAGATGCATTGCTATTGGTATATTGTTTTCTTGCCATTTACTTGAACACAGTTATACAATGACCATCAGAACAACGTAGAGTATTTAAATGATAGGCATGAAACATATATTGTGCCCAAAAATGGTTCAGCCCCAAAAATACTCATTTATATTACAAGATACCCACTTAGAATATCTTAGAAATTCCACAAAGAAATTTGAGTTTACTTGTTTCGTTCACTGTGTATTATATCAAAACAGTTGGTAGACAGTGTATTGTAGATGCTTCTCTTCCAAATTGTGATTAAAATAACATGCACAGTACTAAGCATACATAAAAGAGATATTCGAGAACAACTGATATACACCTTGCATTAAATTTAAAAGCGCACACACCACCGAAAGCATACAGTCCAACAATAGTATGATTTCTGAGGTTCGAAATGATGATTGCATGTCAAATTTATTCAGCCTAAAAATCGTAGGTTTGGTTGCTCACATTGTTCTCATTGAATGTTCCTGTAATTAGCATTCGAAGTTCTAGATGTTTGTTTCATTCATCGCATTTAGTCATTTTATTTCAAATTATTACATCAAAGGGTTCAATTCTAGCATGTTGTGGTGGCTCAATAAAATCTTATCTGATCATTATCCACTCAGTGTACAATGGCTCAAATTGGAGTTAATTATAAGGTGGAAAAAAATTGGAGTTTAATAAGTGATGCTTGGAGCTGCACGAGATTTGTCATTATAGTATGGGTTTATTATGGAAACTGTTCGATTTTCTTTAATATCTTTTATATCCCTGTCTATTTTCTTTAATATGTTGTCTTTTGTTTTTTTGACTCTTGCATGTTCAAAATTTTGTTATTTTTTTTAATTGGAAATAGTCAATCATAGAAATATGTTCATGATTTTTACATTACTTTTAATTTAGCCTCTACACTATGTTACCTTATGCCTGGTAGATCATATTCTTCAAAATTTACATTGATGGATTTTAATGAGTAGATTGATTGCTTACTTAGCTAAGACAAATACTTTTATGGAGCATCTAAAGCATGTTTTATTGTTTAAACTTTATGATACATCTAAATTGTACACTATGATTTCAATTTATTATAATTAAATGTTATGATGTTGAGTATAATGTTACATGAGGTTTCATGATTCAAGGTGAATTGCATATATTGGATAAAGTTGTTTAAGGAGAAATGGAAAGGGAAAACTTGCAAATGTTCTGATGATGATAATTAATGATAGCTCATGCGAGTTCATTGATATTTGTGCTTGTGCACCTTCTTATTTCAAATCCAGTCTTATGTTTAGGGGAAACATTCTATTGTTTGTCATTTGAACCTTTGCAATTAGTTGTTTGCTTGGAATCCTATCCAAAATTGTGCACACATCATTTTCGAAGAAGACATTGTAGCCCTTTTGCATGAGTTGTCCAATGCTTATGAGGTTATGCTTTAAACCAAGGACAAAGTAAAAATCTGAGATGTACTTCTTCTCCCCCCTCTTTGTTACGACATTAACTCTTCCTTTTCCCATGACAGGTACTTTTCTATCAGTCCCTAATGTCACTTTAGATTTCACACTTTCATATAGATTGGAAAACATTTCTACATTCCCTGACATGTGGTTGCTACACCCTGAATCTAGATACCATATATCACTTTCTTTTTCTTATGCTACATTACAAGCCAAAAACATGCTATCATGGTTATGAGTTTCCTTTGTGAAATTTACACTTGGTTTGTTACTAATGTCATATTGCTTCATTCTACATTCCTTTGCATAATGACCATACTTCGACATTGCACTTGAGATTTATCATACCTCTGACTTTGTGCTTGATTTTGGCCTGGGCCTTGACTTGGAATTTGATTGTTTCCCCTTCCACTTCATCTTGAAGAGTTGCTTCTTCCACCTCTGTGTGGGCTTCTTGCTCTTCCTCTAGCATATGATCTTCCTTTGCCTCTACCTTGACCAAATGAAACTTGTGTCTTGAAGGAATGCTCCAATGAGGAGCTTGTTGCTATATTCAGTCTATGTTCATGACAAGTTAGTGATGCTTGAAACTCATCCACTAAGAATTGTGAGAGATCCTTTGTCTCCTCTATGGCCACAACAATGGCATCAAACCTTGCTGGAAAACTTCTCAAAACTTTCTCAGCTATTATGCTTTCCTAAATTGTATCACCATGAGACCTGATTTGAGTAACCAACCCAATTATGTGTGTAAAAAACGAGTCTACATTCTCACTCTCTTTCATACAAATTGTTTCGCAATCTCTTCTCAACCTTTGCAGTTTTGTTGTCTTCACTTTTTCCATGCCTTGGTAGGTTGTCTAGAGGGTGTCCCATGCATGCTTGGACTTCGTTGTTGCTGCAACCCTTGGGAAAACACTTTCATGAACCGCTTGAAAAATGTAGAAGAGAGATTTTTCATCCTTCTGCCTGTTTTCCTTCAACAGATACATTTCTTCTTGAGTCAAGGAATTGTATGCTTCTACATCTGCTGGTCCTTGAAAACCATTCTCCACCCAATCCCAAATGTCTTGAGAAGAAAATAGGGCCTTCATTGTAATAGTCCAATAGTCATAACTTTTGTCATTAGATTAGTCAAGCTTGAGCTTGATGTTGCCATTTTGGAGTGAGAAAAAAAAGAAAACTTTCTACCTGCTTTTAAATATGCTAGAAAAAAGCAATATGTCCTCAAAACAAATTTTAATTGCTAGTAAAGACACTTGTTTTTAAACCAACAATGTTTAACTCACTATGATACCATGTTAGAATATCAGAAAAAATTTCGCAGGGTCAAAGGAGAGGAGTCTGGCTCAGAATTCAGTGGCGGCAAGGTAAGTCTTATGTTGCAGCACTGATATCGCAACTACACAGAGGAGGAGAGGAGTCTGGCTCAGAATTCAGTTGCGGCAAGGTTAGTCTTATGCTGCGTCAATGATATGATATCGCAACTACACATAGGCCTAAATAATACACAAGACACGGGACGAAAAAACGGAGTAGAAACAAAAAGGTTGTGGTAAATTTACTCATAAAAGTTTAGAAACACATGGCAACATAACATACTTTGTATTATATTTCAAAACATAGAAAAACACATTCGCGTAATAAATGGAGTCTGCTGGTGTTGTAAAATTGGTTTTCATCCACCCACCAATATTTCCGCCACAGTTTTCTCCTCACCACGTCACATGCTTTCAGCCTCTCTTGCTCTCTCTAATACGCAAATGACTTTTACATTCACATTTATATCAACTTACAAACCTAATATGCATATGACTTTTACATTCACAATTATCTCAACATAAAAATTTGGCATTAGTACATGACAGAGAAAATACTTAATACACAGCGTGGTCAACTCTACATAATAAATGGTTCTCTCAACTTGCGTTATGGAGTGTGGGCCCAAAATTCATTAAATGCGCTAAACTCACTCTCTCTGACTTCAATCCTTTCACCACCCCATATTAAATTTATTCCATGTCGGAGGGACAATGTTTCCTAGCTGATTGCAAGTAGTTACTACTCATTCGTATACCTTGCATATTTCCCTTTCCCATCACCTGCAATCTTGACAATTGTATAATTCCCTCTCTTACGGGCGCCAATTCAGTGGGCTATATATGTTCACCAATTTCTTCATCTAATCATCTCACTATTGTTATCACGAAAAGTTGTTTCACTTTGTACTGAACTTACATTCGTCCTTATCACTCTGCCTTTACACTTCCACGTAGAAAGTTGACGTTTCCAACTCTGTACGCTTCATACGTCCAGGTTCATCATAACGCCTGTTTAAAATTCATTCTGTCCACGTGAAAACTGCAAAATTTGCACCCATAGTTTTGCCAGGTACCCATAGTTTTATAATAAGAGTTCAAAATTTACCCACAACTAAAGGTGGTCTTCACTGGTAACATATGTAGCCAGCACTAAATTGCAGGGAATTAAACAGTTAATTAAACAGGAAAAATAATTGCAGGGAATTAAACAGTTAATTAAACAGGGAAAAATAATTGCAGGGAATTAAACAGTTAAATTGGATATCTGTTATTAATTTTAACGCGTTAGAAATGTGAATGGAATGCAAGTCATATTTTGAACCATATAAGAAGGCGATATTTTTCTTGGAAAATTTGCCAAGTACTCTATTTCGCCGGATTCAACTCATCTATCCATGTCACGTGGCCCACGTGCTCGTACGCACTTCGTCTCCCACCGCTAGCGTTGAGTACCGTTGATACAGTTGACATCCATGTTTTTCATTTGCAAATTCTTGCTCCCCTCCCACTTCATTGAAAAAATAAGAAATCTATGTACATCCATGTTTTGCATTTGAAAATTCTTGCTTCACTCGCCCACTTCATTGAAAAAATAAGAAAATCTATGAATGTACAATATAGGCGTTGATAAATAATAACATTTCTACAATCATCAAAAATAAATATATTATTTTCTATATATAATTTATAAAAGTAATTCCTAAGAATACCCATATACCTTTCGGTACTTATAAGTAGAGAGAAATTATACGCTTAATCGTCGCCCACCGGCCGTGAAGGTTATAGGATGGTCAGACGTTTGAATATAAGAAACGCCGGCCACCGTTTGTTTGAAGGTGTCGCGTACGTCCACCAAATAACTTAACAGCAAATCATATCTCCGCACGCTGCGATGGGTACCGTCATCCGCGGAAGAAAATTTGATCCTCTGTCCACCTCCCAATTCTATTTATTGGGAAACCTCAGAGTCCAAGACTCAGTTGTGGATTGAGGCATCACTTCTCACCCCAGATATCAGTTCAGTTGAAGTCTATTTATATTAAGCGACGTAAAATGGCGCCTGTAACACTGGCCACGATGTTCAGTTTTTTGTGGATAGCTGGTGCGGCTTTTGCACTAGATAGTGGCTGGCAATCTGCACATGCTACGTTTTACGGTGGCAGCGATGCGTCGGGCACAATGGGTAAGTTCATACCTCCACAAAACTCCAGCCCTGTGGACGTCTGGGAGGGCGCAGACACTATTCACTTTGCAGTTTCAGCTTTAGATTAATAATTTAATACCATATGTTAGCTAAAGCAAATAGATGGTGAAATTAATTTGACAGGCGGTGCGTGCGGATACGGTAACCTATATAGCCAAGGCTATGGAACCAACACTGCAGCTCTGAGCACGGCGCTTTTCAACAATGGCGCTACTTGCGGAGCCTGTTACGAAATGAAATGCGACCACCACTCCGACCCTCAGTGGTGTCTACCGGGCACTGTGACAATTACTGCTACTAACCTCTGCCCCCCTAACTCTGCTCTTCCCAACGACAATGGAGGATGGTGCAATCCACCTCTCCAACACTTCGACATGGCTCAGCCTGCGTTTCAACAGATCGCCATATACAGAAGTGGCATTGTTCCAATCATCTTCAGAAGGTAATTAATTAATTAATTATTACCCTAATTAGTCTGTCAACACTATATTCCTATTCTTCAATCCCTAGAATTTATTCCCAACTTGACTTAAATTGGGATGAAATCATAAACGGCAAGGTCCATATTTATGTATGCAGAGTACCATGCGTGAGGAAAGGTGGAGTTCGATTCACGATCAATGGCCACTCCTATTTCAATTTGGTACTCATTACCAACGTAGGAGGTGCAGGCGATGTGGAGGCGGTTTCCATCAAAGGTTCCAACACTGGCTGGCAAGCAATGTCCCGCAACTGGGGACAGAATTGGCAGAGCAACTCATATTTGAATGGGCAGACTCTCTCCTTCCAGGTCACCGTTAGCGATGGGAGAACCATCACATCCTATAACGTCGCTCCCGCAAATTGGCAATTCGGCCAGACATTTGAAGGACAGCAGTTTTAGCCCATTGTCACCTGCTTCAAAACTAACCCGTCGAAGAGTAACGCAGAGGCAACGAAGCCGACGCGATGATAGAATGTCACGCTTTTAAAGTGGTTATTACTCCGATAGTACAATAGCCAGTATTCCACACTAACCAAGGGTACGAGGATTGCTGCCCACTTCTAATTGTTTCCCATGTATAGAATTGATATACACGTCCTGTATATTGCTGCGTTCACTGGGGACGGTGATATATTGTATCAGTGACATGTTTCTCCTAGATTCCGTAAATTGGAGCTCTATGTTTTAATTGTTATAGCTGATGGCAGTTATTGGAGATTTTGATGACCTCTACTCGCGCATTGTAGTGATTGAGTTAATTGATTTTGGTAGCCTTCGGCTCCACTAATTAGTTGAAGCGAAGTGTTTTACGTAGTCATATATATTGGGAACGATACACCTTTCGGACTAATTAGTGGAAGCAAAGTGTTTTACGTGATAACGATCATTGTTACCTTGGTCGGCGAGCTTTTTCTTAATTTTAGATGGACCTTTGACAAATTTATTTCACAGGTCAGTGAAAGCGCTGCACACATTCAAAGCCTCTCCGTTCATCTCGACTCCCCTCCTACAATTCCTGTTTTTCTGGCTGGTGCTGCGAAATTGCGAATGTTTATCTAATATTTTATTGCAACACATATACCTGCTTCGCCGTCCCGCTAAATTGTGAAAACGCGTTTGACTGGGGACATCGCCGTTGTTCAGACGTTTCTGTGGTTTGAAGCATGGTTACCAAGTTCGCAGTCTTGGCAAAAAAGTTAGGAAATTCGCTGATTTAATACGTTAATTTCGATAAGATACGGGATTTTTTGTTAACGAAATCAATTAAGTTAATTTCTCTACTGCGGGTTGTTATTCTGAACAGCTGAGCAGAGGGTACAATGCTCTGCTGCAATATTTGAATTTCCTGTGGTTAATAAGCAAGCAGCCATCGGAATATAATTTTATCATTGTTTCGCTTCGTTTTAGGAGCAATATTTGATTTTCCTCTGGTCAAGCCATTATATAGAAACATCTATCCTATGGGAACATTTATATATAATCGTAATGTATAGAGAAACGAACATTTATACATATATAAAAACGTCAATCTTACAAAAACATCTATATATATATAAACATCCATTTTATCAGAGCAGTCACAAGTATCACTGATAATTTATATATTAAAAAATATTATTGAAATTTTCAGTTATAAAATAGTAAATTCTTTATTAAAAATGTTGCTTTTGTATTAAAAAAAATAAGTTTTGTATTTTAAAAACTGTAAAAATTTCAAATTATAGTTTTAAGTCACAGTAATTATCACAGCAGTCACAAGTATTACTGATAATTTGTATATTAAAAAATATTAGTGAAATTTTCAGTTATAAAATAGTAAATTCTTTATTAAAAATGTTGCTTTTGTATTAAAAAAATAAGTTTTGTATTTTAAAAACTGTAAAAATTTCAAATTATAGTTTTAAGTCACAGTAATTATCTAAATTAGTTATTAGGGTTTTAATTTGAAATTCAATTAAATTGTTTATTTTTTGTGCTTGATGACAAAAATTAATCTACCAAGTTATTATTGAATAAATTTGGATTTTAATGACAACTAGTAATCTTTTTAGTTCACAGAGATTATTTAAATATCCGATATTTCATTTTTTACATTCAAAATCCATTGTGAATTTTTGTTATTTATATTAATATATTTTATTTACATGTTTTCTCAATTGGCAATAAAAATAATAGATTATCTTAAATAGATAAAAAATAAAAAAAAATAGACAGAAAAAATTAATGCTGGAAATAAAGATATTATTATAGGAAAAATTCATTTTAATTTTATAAAATTTTGAAAATAATAATAATAATATGGTAATATATATATAAGATGTATACTCTAGATTTTTTTCCCTATTAAATTTTATATAGTTATCAAATTCAAATTTGATAATTAGAATTTGAAGACGTCATTGCCTAAACAAGAGCAATATAGCACCCATCTGCGCAGCAGACGAACTCTTTCGTATTGACGACCTAAAAATGCCGTGCTTGCCATATTTTATAATTTATGACATAACAATGTAGTACTTGCTATGCACTTGAGGTGTATGGCATAGTGGTTGGGGAAGTCGGTTTCACGCACCCGTTCAATTCCTGCGGCGCAGGAGTTGCTGGCGCGTTTTCCAGTGGATGTTGGCTTATTCCGAAAGATTTGATGACTGTTGACGACGCTGTGATGTGACTATATATTATTATATAATACGATTGTAATATGATTCTTCAGCGAAAACCTATCCCTATCCTGTATGAAAATAATAAATGTAGTATCTGCTATATTCTACAATTTTCCCAACGACGACCAAACACCGATCCAATGCTTGCTGCATTTACATTCTGAATGCAATCCTCTCCTAATTCTGGGAAAAAACTGTCGCTGACCAGGGACACTTTCAGCAACAAAATCGTCCATACATTTTTCCTTATGGCAATGATTAATCAGTTCATAACCTTAATCTTTTATGAGATAAAGAGTACAATAGGCAATGATATCATCTTTTTAAAGGTTTAATCTTTTATGACTGCCGTAGTTTAACTAGCAGGAGGAATTGTCCAGAAAGTTATGGAAATTCTGGTCATATTTGAAGAAAATTCCGCAAATTTTTTTTTTTAATCTAAATTATAGTTGTTAAACTTCAAAATTTTAGATGTCCTAAACGTTTTTTTATAGTGCTGAATCGATTTCCACCATCAAAAACACCATTCAAACACTGTCTCTACAAGAGTTTTTGAAATACTTTTGCCCAGATTCCCATTACTTTTGGCCGTCCAGACAATTCTTCCACCTCGTTAGAGACCTCCTTTATGACTTATTCGTACAATGGGCAAGCTAGGTTGTTTCCGGTAGTTTCTTATATCTATCTTTGAGATGGAGTTACGTTGGGTCCGCTATCATTATAATGAGGTGCATTAAACTTATATTGAAGTGAATATTAATGACTCTATAAATTAATTTAAATTTTTATAATATTGTAGATCGAATGCTTCGGTGTATTATTTTGTTTTGTAAATAATTAAATATTTTTTATTTTTTATTAATTAATAGTAGCGTTTATAGGTAATAATTATCATTTTATAATTAATTTTTTCCATTTCAAAATTCATTAATCGTTTAAACTTTTTAATTTTTATTTACAAATTTTTTCCTTACCTCATATATCTGTGTCAAAATATTTACATTCAAACCTTGCAATTACTTACTCTCAATTAATATTTTTCCTTCGTTGCTCTTCTTCTTGCCAAAGAATACAGTGAGGTCATCAAATATAGGTGATGTTTCTCATGTTACAAAGAGACATGTAATAAACATATAATATTATTCTAAAATATCCTTCAACGCTATAGTAACCATATGTTTGCTTAAGATTTTTTCACCAATATTACCCAGTTTTTCTTTCAAATATCTAATTCTAGAAATAAAACTATTACATTCTCATTCTCCTCTATTTTAATTCAAATAAATTGATTTTTTAAGATTTAAAATCAGTTTGCATTGGTTGTTTTATACAAACCTTTAAGGGTATTCTATCTCTCCGTGAATTTTTTGTAGTCTCCCATATGAAAAACGAACATTTTTAGAATCAACTTTTCTTTTCTCTCATGGGGCTCCCAATTATGAACCTTTGTGAGGACTTCAAGTTTGGATTCACGTCTACATACAATGGGCCAAACATTTGTTCCTTCCATCAAGGTATGAATATCGAACTTACAATTCATATAATTGGACTTGTCTAACTTGTTTGCTTCAGTTAAATAAGGATTTTCCAAAGAGTTATTCGTTAAGCACACCTTTAATAAGAAATAATTCCCAAAAAAATTACCTCCTCGAGGCCCTAGGATGTTGCCACCTCCTTTGTTGTTGATGAGATCAATAAGAGATATGTGGATGAATACTTTCCCATCATCAATTCCAAAAACAATTGATCTAGTCTATTTCGATCACATCGACAACAAGAAAGATATAATACCTTCTACATAATTCACAATTCCAGTTAACCATATAATATTCTTCGCCATATCCAAATTCGACTTCAAAATATATGAGTTTCAATTACGAAAATAATTTTCCAAATCTAAATATTTGGAATGGGATAGAATCATCAAGATAGAAATCCTCTTTAAGTATAACTCTCTTGTAACTCACTCAAGATACATATCAATCGAATCCTTTTCTCATTCATGCAACTTACAACACCTCAACACAGTCTCACATGCAGTAATCCCATAGCTTTCATGTCTTGAACAACCCTTAGCTAACTCAATTTAGACGCATGTAGCTTACATAGAATCCCACACACTAGTATTTCTTAGTGTAGCATTCTTAATAGTCTGATGCTCGTTCACATTGCAACATCTCCAACATTCTTGTATTGACAACAACTTCAATGCCACAGTCCACACATTTTTCAATAGACAATAATTGACATAATATACCACTCTTTATTTTTTGATCTCGTTGTCAATTAAGAGGGTATCGTAGATTTGGAGACCTTGAGTGTTCAAAAATCCAACCCGAATTCGAAGTGATACAACATGACCCAATGTCCACACAAGTTTGTACAAAGATTGGCTACAATAGACAACAATTTCAACATGGTTCATTATAAATTTGCATAGATCCATGTGCAATCACACTAACTTCCATCTCCACTTCCTCACAAAACAACAAGACCATTTCACATACACACCACACCTCTCAATCAAACCTCTAATTTTTTCTTACCTCCCGCTCTAATACCAAGAAAAAATATTAAAGGCAATAAATGGAAATGGTGATGCAGCTCATCAGTGAGATAATAGTCACACTAAGAGCTTTCCCACACTCTCACATCACTCGATCAACATCCTCTTACTTTTATAAGTGACACAAAAATTTTTTTGGGTCTGCGTATTTCGAACTTTGATGGTTCTTGAATTTTGTGAGCTTAAGCGCTCACCTCTGGAATCCTGTGGGTTATGGGCCCATGGAACTGTATTCTATACAACAACGGAGCTCCTAAACCTTATTTCCAATCATATCATGCTTGCTTGTAAACTCGTGTTGGGAACGGGATCCCCCAAGGACAATTTTGGGGCTAAAACACCATGTTTTGGGTCGCATTTTGTAATAAAGTTGTATAGTCTTCGCATTTTGTGGCCGCGGAGCGTGAAGGTGTCATGAGTCATAAAGGGTTTTCCGCCCTTATTTTTGTAAAGTGAAGTCAGTTATGAAGATCTACCCATGGTCCGTAGACCATGGGATTGTATAAAAAGAGCTATGTAAGCTCTAAGAAGGTTTTTGGAGTCATAAGTTGAAGCATGAGGTCTGATAAATGTCCATTGTTATTGTTGGCTCCGACTAGTATAGTTGGATTTAACATATGTGGAAAAATAATACATTCTGCTTTGAAAATTACTATGAAAGATATGAAATTGTCACATTTGATATTTTTTTATTGATGATATGATCTTTACAGGTCCAAGGATATTCATACAGATATATTCTCGTTTGCGGGAAGCCTTTCCTAAAAATAAGGATTATCCTTTTGGTGGTAGGTTCCTCATTCTTGTGGGGGACATTGGGAAACTACCTCCTATTAAGGATAAACACCTGTATGAAGGTAGGATAACAGAGAAATTTTTGTGGAAAAGCTTCAACATTGTTGTGAATCTAGACAAAATTTATAGCAAGCAAGGAGACGATCCGAGACGGACATATTTTCACAATCTTTTAACCAATATTATAAATATAGAGGCTTTTTCTTACTAATTTGGATATTCTTATGATGTGTGTCGATATTTTCTTGGATCGATAGGAAAGGAGTTTATTTGATTGTTCACGACACTTGTTGGCAATGAATAATCTCGTTAATTTGCACAATCGAAAAATTCTTAAATCATCACATTGTGAGGTTGCAAGATGTGTTATGGAATGCAATAGAAGAGCATAAATAGGTGAAAATGATGATGATGTGCTACAGCATAAATTGTTTCTATTCATGGAGACTGCATAATGCTAACATGTAATTGGTAGGTTGAGGGCTGGGTTGGTTAATATTTCTCTTTGATATTGAAGATATCTTATTTTCCCCTGGTTCAAAGTTGCCCCATATTCCACAATTCATACAGTTATTTTTGAAAAGTACTCTAATGTTACATTTGATAGGGACTACCCAATTTCTGTGTCCAACGTTGGATTGTGAAAAAGATTGTCTCGGTATAAATATTTGTCATCATGGACCATGGTTAACCACGTTTATTTAGGGGTTTACAATACATTTCTTAGGATTTATATACAGAAGATTTATAATATGCCTTAGCTTTACTATTCCCTTGGGTTTATAGTAACAATCCCTTGGTTCCATTAATATAAGGGTACATATTTCAAGGGTATAATTTTTTTCACACGGTTAGAATATTACTCCTACGGTTTAATGTAAATCCCTTGGGTTTTTTGTAGTGTCCCATAATAATAAATAATAAATTATTTACATGCTCTAAATAAATATAAATAAGAATAAATGAAAAATAGTAAAAATGAGTAAAGCTATCAAAAAGTAAAAACAAAAGAATAAAACAAGAAAGGAGTAAAGTTGCATGTTGACACATGGAGTGTGTGCATGTGGTTCCCCTTCCAATGTTTTCTTTATTTAATAGATGGGGAGGAAGGCGAGAGGCATTCCGTCATCCATCCTCTTGGGAGGATAATTTTGTGAGACAAAGGATACCCTCGCAGTAGTATGTTGATTGAGGGCTCGGTGGTGGCCAATTGTAGCAGGATTTTGTGCAATTGAGCCTATGATTGGGTGGAGAGTCGTCCCCAAGACATTGTTGCAAGTAACAGAATTCAACTAGCGTTCAACTAGCATTCCACAAGTAAGTTGTCTCTCTACCCATATATTTTTGAAATTGATGTTAACTAGTTGATAAATTGCTTGTTGATTATAAATCGCTTAATTGACCTAATTAATTATGTGTTTTTATTTCGGGGCTATTACATATGGTATCAGAGAATGGTTCAACTCTTAGGCCTATAGACATTTTAATGCAGAAAAAATCAATCTAAATCTTTTAACGAAAAATAAAATAAAATAAAATAATAATAATAATAATAATAATAATAATATTAAGTTGTGGCTCTGAGCCCTCGACGTTGCGATCTAGGGTTAGTGACTGCTGAACCTCTGTCTCGGCCCTCCACGCGATGCTGTTCCACCCCCTGGCGATCCAAATCCTGCCTCCTTGATCGATTGAGCTAATCTCGGGGCTATGCCCACTGCTCAAGGTTGAGCTCAGCTGGAACGAGCTAAAGTTGATCCAATGGAGCCTCCTTCGATCCCTTCTGAAGCCGAGGCTTTTGTTAACTTGCTGAGATCCCTTCCTAAAAAGAAAACGTCTGAGGCAGCGAAATTTGTAAAACACTTGGATGACATCCCTGAGATATCATTTCCTCCCGAGAAGCCGATCCAGGTCACCCTCTCTCTTACTGAGCGTTCATTGGTTGGGCAATTCACTGGGCTCTGACCCTCCCCCAAATCCACGGAGAGATGGGTCGCAAGGAACTGGGCGCCGCTCATTAAGAGCAGAGTTACCTCATATTTTCTGGGGAAGGGTTTCTTCATGTTTGAATTTGCTGAAAAAGAAGATAAGGAGATGATATTCTGTAATGGCCCTTATTTCGTGGGCCCTCAAGGGCTGTATCTTAACAAATGGACACTTGATTTCAATCCAACAGTGGACGTCCCCTCAGCCGTCCCTGTGTGGGTTCGTTTGCCAAACCAACCAATGCATTGCTGGAACTGGGAATCCCTCATGCACATCGGGAATACCTTAGGTAAATTCATTGATCGTGCCAACAACAAATATCAATTCGACTGTGCTAGAATCTGTGTTGAAGTTGATCTGGAGGTCGGTCTGCCGAAGGCGATAAAGATTAAAGTGGGTAGCTGGTCACATGTCTAAAAACTAGACTATGAGCAACTCCCGTTCAAGTGCAGGAAATGCCACGTCTATGGCCATTTTGCTAGAGGTTGTCTGAAGAACAACGAAGTAGAGAAGGGTAAGGAGGAAGGATGGACTCAGGTTAAAAGAGCCAAAAACAAAGCTCCAAGATCCGGCAATAACAATGCCAAAGCCCCTCAGACTGGCTCAGGGCTCCAAACCCCTCACATGGAAGATCAAGGGAATAAATTTTTTCGATTAAGTTCAGCAACAAAAAATACTCAAGGAGTAGAGATACAAAATGAAGGAGCATCTCACAATGAGCCCCCGCCTGAGTCAAAGCAAGCTGGAAAAAATATAGTCATAACGAAAGACATACCCTCAGAAGAGACTGAGGATGTGAAAAGTTTGGAGGATTCAAAAGAAGAAGGAGAAATAGCAGGTGCACAATCTTCACCCAGACGATCAATGACAGGCCGAAAATCTGCCCGAGAAAAGAGAGAGCAGGAGACATACAAAGACAAAGTGCAAGGAAGCCAACCCACCCTCGAGAAATTCTTGGCTAAAACTCCGAGGATGACTAGAAACCAGATCCAGAGCTCCAAAGGAGCTTCCCATTCTAAAAGCAAATGATGAGGATCGTCTCTTGGAACTGCAGGGGTATGGGGAGCAAAATAAAAGAAGAAGCCATCAAAATTCTGATAAGATCCAATTCTCTTGACATACTCCTCATCCAGGAGACTAAAATGGAGGATAAGGCCTTCCTCCACATAGGCAAAAATCTATGGAAAATAAGTGAAGGGCAAGCAGTCTCAGCCCAAGGTGCTTCAGGAGGCCTGGGCACTTTATGGAGCACAAACAAATTCATGAAGGTTCAAGAGATCGCCAACTCTCACTGGTTGTTCACAAAGCTGAAGTATGTGGGCTCAGATGAGACCCTTTGCCTTATTAATGTGTATTGTCAAGTCAGTGTTGGAGAGAAAAAGATCTGCTGGGAATCCATTAGAGGACTGGCAGATTCTGAAGCTCTGGAAAACATCATCATTGCCGGAGATCTAAACCTCACCTTATCCTTGGCCGAAAAATGCAGAGGAATCATAGTAAGGGACCCGACGCGCGAATGGGTGGAGGACTTGCTTCAGGATTGGGAAATGATCGACATTAAACCCTCAACGGGCAAATACACCTGGTCCAATAGAAGGCTCGACCCAGGTCACATCGCCGCAAGGTTAGACAGATTTTTTGTTCAAAGTTCTTTTCTTCTTCTTGGTTTAGAATCTAGAATGTACATTCTCCCTTGCAGCGTGTTTGATCACAGACCCATCAAGCTAGACCTCGTAGCCCATATGGATCAAGACCCCATTCCTTTTAAATTCAGCCCCCTGTGGGTCAAGGAGTAGACCTTCATGTAGCTAGTAAAAAATACATGGAAGTAGCCTGTCAATGGCTCTGCCTTCTTCGTTTGGGAAGAAAATCTCAGGAGAGTGAAGGCTACACTGAAATCTTGGGCTAAATCCCTTCCCAATCCAGCAGTGGAAAGGAAAAAGATTCAAAAATGCCTCGAGATCCATCTGTTGAATGCGGAAAATGAAGTGATCACAAAAGAAGTCCTGGATAAGGAAGCTGAGCTCCAGCAAAAGCTTCTAAAAGCAAGCTTGGCCGAGGAAGAGTATTGGAGAGTCAAATCTCGCAGGCTTTGGCTCAAGGCAGGAGATAGGAACTCTGCTTTCTTTCACAAGCAATCCCAGGCTCGGAAAAATTTTAACTCCATCTCTGAAATCAAGGAAGAGAACAAAACCCATAGAGACATCCAATGCATAAAAAATGCCGCCTTCCGTCATTTCAAAAGCCTGTTTAGTGACAAAGAGGACCAGGGGCAGATGTCACCTTTAGTGAATGAGGTACCAACTCTGATCTCGGCCAGAAAGAAGCAATTATTGGAAGTAGATGTCACTAATGAGGAAATTAAAGCGGCCCTTTTTGCCATGGAGCCTGACAAGGCACCGGGCCCAGATGGTTTCACTGCCAGATTCTTGCAAACTTGCTGGCAGATTGTGGAAAACGATTTAGGCAGAATGGTTCGAAAATCTCAAGCTTTCCAGAAAATAGGAGGAGGTACCAACTCGGCTTTCTTAGCCCTTATCCCTAAGGAAAAAGGAGCCAACTC